>JALRMM010000498.1:0-24282 GCA_026122155.1 Zymoseptoria crescenta
AGAATATGTTCTTACCCGAGGATATTAGTAAGAGTATAGAAGACCCGGTAGAAAAGTCGTCTCTAGAACTAATCGCCTCGGAAATTACTATATACCCGGCAAAGGACAAAGACTATATAATATAATTAGTCGTAACTATATTTATAAGGTCGGCTATAAGCTTACTATGTCCCGAAAACCCTTTATAGGTAAATAGAACTTCGTTATCGTAGGTAATGCAGTAATTAATACGTTTAAAGGTTATATTAATCTCGAAGGCATAGCGGCTAGCCTAGATTTGTGCTTGTTCGTTAAACATATAGGTAATAATATATTGTTCTAGGTTATCGCTATACTAGATGTCGCGAATATATCGCTAATATTAGGGCTATTATTAGTTATAATATTATACCTAGCCCTACGCGTGTCCTTACCTAGTCCCGCGGCTTCTCTTAATCCTAGAGCTACATCTAATGTAGTGTTTTAATCGATCTCCCGCCTAGCTATAATAGTATCTTTATCTTGCGGATTATACTACTAACGATATTATTATAGTAAAGAGCCTTATAGATACCCTCTATCGTCTCGACATTATATAACTTTATCTATGCTTTTACTAATAGGTTCTTCCGGAAGGTGTCTAATAATGTTAGTTATATTGTTATGCCGGATATGTTGTATAATGTTATATACTCGTCGTTATAGCTAGATCCCTCGTAGTAACTAGTATATTCTAAATTTCTTCGCGAATCTACTTAGGGAGCTTGTTTAGGCCGTTTAGCGGGTAATTATATATACCTTCTACGACGACAATAATCCTCGGTATTGCATCTAAGTCGAATGGAACAATCTAGGTAAACTTAACTTCGCATAGTACGCGTTAAGAGATAAACTGCCCGACCCCTACTAGGTAGTAATTGCCTATAATGTCGGGCCTTAGATTAGTCGTACTATTAGGTCTTATATTACGGATAACCTTAGGTATAGGGTTAGGACTAACCCTATACGTAATAGTATACGTAATATGCATTAGGATGTTATACGTCTTACTATAGGTCTATCTCCTTACCTAGTTTCCTTTATATACGTAGTATTCGTCTTAGTCTATAGTAAAGGCATTAGGGTTATAAAAAAGCTCCTCTAGTCGTTCGAAACTAACTAGTAAATTAGGTGGATACTATCTCGTAAAGTGTGTTAGTATATTATATGTCTACTACTTATATCGAATAGAGGCACCGAATCTACTAAAGAGATCCTAATATAGTGCGTAAGCTCCTCTATAATACTATCGCTAACCTTACCTATATCCTAAAGCTTACTAGGTTTTAATCGTACTCGAAGACTAGTCGACATATTCCTTCGATCTAGTTTATATAACCGCGGGAGTCTAAGAATCGACTCCGGATTACTATAAACTCGATATTTGCTTTTATACGATCGTCTTGTTTCTCGAAGGCACTAGCGCCTTACTACTAACGTATTACTTAATACTATAGCTACTCTCGCTCGTTAGCTTTTAAGTAAGTATAGTTAATAACCTTACCGATAGTATACTCGTAGTACTTAATCCCGTTACATTGCTTTATAAGTCGAAGAACTTATATTCTACTAAGGTAAGGGCTTATCGACTTATATAGACCTTTAATCCTTCGGTTCGAGTACTAGATCTAGGCGACATTATAAGTAGGGTTACGAATAATATAATTCGTTAGGTGTTCCGTAATATTACGCCTAACTTTACTTACCTACCCCGTAATTACGGCTAGAATTTTGTTACTAATAGTAGGGAGGATATCGAGGATAGTATAAGTATCGATAATATAGGTAATACTATAAAGTACAGTCTAAGGATACTTAGGTATAAGTATATAATGCTCGATTTTAAAAGCCTTTATCCGGTCGGAAAGGTTGTACTAAATGCGACCCTACTATAATATTAGTAGTATTTATATAAGTAATACCTTATAAGGTTACTTATAGCCCTATCGAGTAGCTTATACCCGCTCTAGTCCCTTAATCTACCTATCGTAGTCGCGAAGTGCGAGAGTCTACTATACTTCGATTACTACGTATATAGCTAGATTCTATAGGTTTTATACGGCAATATATCGGTTTTATAGCCCTTATACTACTATTCTTACTTACGGTATTAAAAGGAAGAAGCTATGCTTATAGTAAAAATTCTGATCTTATAGTAAAAACTCTAACCTTATAATTTCGGAGACTCCCGCGTTTAGCGTTATGTGAGCTCAGGTTTTAGCGTTATGAGGTCAGCAGGACCCTGCACGCTTAGCGTGCTTGCCCTCGCAGGGGTCGAGGTTAAAATGCACATCATGTGAATGACACAGAATAGCCTGTTCAATCTTCGACCTCACACCCCGCGCTGCGGACTCCATTCCAATGCATTTGATCGATTAGTCGCAGCGATCTTCTGCAACTAGAAATCCTCCGGACCCGAGTGTGGGCCTAATTCATGCTACAACAGGATCAAGGTTCACAATGACGAAGGGCCACCATGCAAGTGAAAGCTTGCATCCTCCGGCAGAATGAATTACAAGATTCGACGAAGTGGGGATCCGAGTTATAAACGGATCGTATATAATGGATCGATTCTGCATCTCCAGTCGTTGCACTTGCAGTGCCTCTACATCCGTTGTACATAATCAGAAAAGTCGACATGCGTTCTGCAGTTCTCACCATCTCGTTGGCTTCAGTCGTAGCTGGAGCTGCGACTGGACATCCCGGATATCCTGGACATCATGCGCCTCCACCAGAAACACACTCGCAATGGAGTTTGAAGAAATTCACTTCCTTGGTGACCTTTGGCGACAGCTATACCGATGACTCTCTCCTCCAATACTTTGCCGACAACAATGGATCCGCTCCACCAGTCGGCTACGTCAATCCCGCAGTAAGTCAACCCCGATCACATATCCCCAAGCACACAAGACCTCACCTAACCCTCCAAAAACAGAACTACCACTCCGCCTCCGGCGGCCGTCCCTGGCCCCAATACGTCAAACAATACGCCCCAGGCGGCATCAACCTCTACAACTACGCCGTCGCAGGCGCCGTCTGCAGCAACGCCATTACCCCCCGCACCATCACCACCTCCACCGCCACCTTCCTCTTCCCGGACATCCAGGGCTACGAAGTCCCCGCCTTCATCGCCGACGCAGCCTACACCCTGCCCTCCGGCTCCCCCTTCATGATCAAACCCCCAGACGAAACCGTCTACGCCATCTGGATCGGAACCAACGACCTCGGGCAAGCGGCGCTGCTGACCGACTCGCAGGTCAAAGGCACGAATATTGTGAATTACACGGATTGCGTTTTCAGTCAGATGAAGACCGTGTATGATCAAGGTGGACGATATTTCGTGTTGATGAATATCGCGCCGTTGAATTTGGTGCCTTTGTATGCTCTGCCGGAAGCGGGGGGTGTGGGAAATACGACGAGTCTGTGGCCGAATAAGGGGGAGAATTTGACGTATTATTCGTATCGGATGGAGGAGGAGGCGGTTTCGGTGAATGAGATTTTCAACTATAAGACGCCGTTTTTGACGAGAATTGCGGAGGCGTTTGAGGGGGCGGAGGTGGCGATTATGGATATGCATGGTTTGGTGAGTGATTTCACTGTGATTGGAGAATCAGTATTGGTGCCTTGGAAGGATTGACCGCTGACACGATGGCCAGATCTCGGACATGTACTACAACCCGTCCGAATACCTGAACGGCACCGCTCCGCTGAATGTGACGAGCTTCTCGCACCAGTGCGATGTCAAAAGCGAGAATTGTGTGGATTCGGATAGTCCGGATAGCTTCTTGTGGTACGATGCGCTGCATCCTGGCGAGCAGGCGGAAAGGGTCTTCGCGAGAGAGTTCTTGGACGTGGTCAATGGTCGTGGCCGATGGGCGACGTATTGGTCGAGTTGCTAGTCCTGGATGGACACCACGCACGACTTGGACCGGTACGACCGCACCGTAATCGTATTGACAGCATCGGCAGATACATAGCAAGCAGAGCAAGAACGGCGACCCCTCGGGGTCTTTCGTCTCTTCAGTGTGAAGGCCAAGGAAGCCGTCATGTTCGGATGGAAACACGACCTGGCCGGTACAGCAGGGCCGCCCTTGAAGAATCTCGCTCGGAACATTGTGACTTCTTTGACTCAATGTACGGAATGCAGCGATAGTGTACCGGCCTGCAGTATGTGCTCGCTCCGAGACCCAGGTCGCAGGCCTCGCGGCTCAACACCGCAGGGTGATATGTTTGCGCCGAGTTCCGGACGATGCGGCTGCGGCAGTAGGCTCAGTCCAGAGGTCAGAACGAAGCAGCAAGGTATCCGAGTACTGCGCTCTCTCAGCAGGAGGCAGTTCCGGACGTATCTGCAGAAACTCCGCCTCCGCGGCGGTCACATGGCGCCTACATGCTGCACGAGCCCGATTGAAGGTCGATGTAGTTCCTTGACGAGCGTCTGACACAGCCATTGCGACTCCCGTACCGGTGCCCTTTAACGCCAGCGCACAGTTCGTCTTCAGCATGTGTTGTATTTTAGGTGTGCATTGTGATGTGGCTTGCCACAGCTGAGACAAACGAGGTACTCTGCATCGCGTGGGGTACTGTCTGTTTAGCAGCTTCAGCTCCCGTGCCGAGCGTAATGCAGGTAGGCGCTGCGCGGATTGGGGGACATACCAGCATGCTGGATAGCACTGTGCCACCTTGAGATCCCGTCGGTGGTTTGACACCGCGCCCGTATAGCCGCACAGCTCGACATGATGTCTTTCCATACCCCCACGACACATTCGCATGCTCAGGAGCTACATCCAGCGCCACCGTCAAAGTTTGGAACCTGCTGCACGGGCCCGAAGTCGTTCATGCGAATCCTAGCGCAAAAGTCGTTGGTCCGGGAGCCAAACGAAGCTTTACGCCCCGTGCACGCTTGCGATGCGGTAGCTGTCCAGTGGTCCTGGCCTGGTGAACGATCAATAGTGCGTGGTTTGCGAAGCTATAGCGTCCACCTGACTTGATGTGCGGGCGTGCGATTGAGGTTGCTTGAGCTCCGCCCTCGCGCTGGACTTTGGTGTCCTGAGATCCTGCGGAAGATGTCTGCCGATGCAGGCAGGCAGATCGCGAGATTGAACTAAGCGATCTGTGCTCTGATCTGCCTGGAAGATGCTTCAAAGTTCCTGGCCATCCCACGGGCATCACTCTTCCTCTTCCTCTTAGTAGCTAGCATACAAGTCGTGGGTTTGACGGAGGGCATTCAGCACCGATGCCGCCGCTCGCTTACCTATCATACCAGGTAGCATCGTTGCCGGTTTCATTGAGATGCGATCATGTCTTGGCCATACCGATGAGCTTGTGAATCGCGGCAGGATTATGGCGGGAGGCCGCCTCACGTAACAACGTAATGTGGCGACATAGAACCGCTGTCCGTCAGTATCAAACACGAGTACATCCTTTCAATGCTGTGAAGGAATTATACTTGCCAATCTCATATTCTGCGCCCGAACGAGACCACAAGAGCTCGTCGAGAGCCATCACAGCGTTCTGCGGCTCTGCGCAGATCATCACCGAGATGCTGCAAATCATCGTCCTCTTGTTTCTCCTCCTCGCCTTTGCGGTATCTGTCAATGCTGCAGAACTTGACCAAGATGAAGGTTTCTTGAATTCGCTTTGGCCGAACGAGCCCGGTCTGAGCATTCTGTTCGATAACATTCGCGACCTCTTCAGTCGCTCCCCAACGACAGAAACTGGCGCAAATCTGCCCACAAATCCTGCTCACCATGCAGATTCAAGCACCGAGCATTTCGAAGACCTCACACGGGATGCAGTGTCGACCTCATTCCCGGCCGATGATATTGCCCTAGCAGGCGCACACTTCACCGGCCAATCGCAGCCACCTGGCCAGGACAGTCATGACCCGAAGGAACTCGGCTCGCTTGAATTGGAGGACTTGCACGAATCTTCTTTCCAGGCGCATAACCGCCAAACTTTGTTAAGCGCATGGCAAGGCGAACCAGCGAATGTGGGCACGCAGCAAGGCCTGCCATCGCCACCGCCAACTCGAAGCCTGCATGATGGCTCGCAATTTCAGGAGCATGTTGGGCTGCGACCGAACCAGCAAACGTACCCGATGACGCCGCCTGGGACCTCTTTACACGGCAGCGAAGCATCGGTTCTCACAGGCACAGCATCCAGCTCCAGTGGTAGATCCCATATCACGCAAGGCATGTCCAGATCTGGCGGTCAACCCGGCAATCGCTTTCGTCGCCATTCACGTGCCAGTGGCGGTCCTATTCTGCACTGCTGCCCGAAAGATCTTCGTCTCATGTTGTTTGACACCAAGAACGATCTTCATCATCACCGACGATACGACGTGCCCGACTCCGAACGTCCTCATCAATGCCCAATCTTTGCATGTCCAAAGGGCTTCGTTTCTCCGAACGAGCGTGACCGGCATCTTAGCGCGCACGGCATCGAGAGGATTCCAAAGATTTACTGCCCCTGGCAGGACTGTAGGGGCCATGTCGAAGGCTTTTCGCGAAAGGACAACTTCGGCCGACATATTCGAAAAGTCCATGACGGTCTTCTTCCTCAAAGCGATGGAATGCCGGCGGGGAGCTGACGTCGACGACACCAGCCGACGCGTTGTGCTGATGAAACAGAGAAGGATGCACAGAAAAGTCGTAGCCTTGCAGAAGGTCGGTGGCGAAGCGCCGCTGTTGCACAATTGTGTTCGCCTCGGAGGTCCGTCTTGTCTCCGATTGGAAGTCTCGATCAACATTGAAGGGAAAATGGACGTCACGTTGTCGTTTGTAACAGGCTTTTCAATTCGCATGGACGGGATGGTCTTGGTTCTATCCGTCCCGCCCGCTGGGTTCCACTGGTCAATACCTTAGTTCTACTTTGACCTCACTTGTCTTTCGTTACCATACATCTTCAACTTCAACTTCATCCACTTTTTCTGATCCTTTCTCATTCCTGATCACGATGTCAATGATTACTTCGCGTTCTGATTGGGTCTCTTGCGGTCAAGCCTCCGCGATTGGGCATGCAGCTGGCCACTACGTGTCATCACAGCTACTCCATGGAGATGATACTTGCAACGTGCCATTCCCAGCTGCGACATCTCTATCTCTGTGACTCTCTGTCGAATATCCGCGCTTAAGACCGAAACACTGACCAAAACACGACCAGCACACCGACGCCGGGACCATGGCGACGGCAAGGCCGCCTCGCAGTCTCACGACGTTATGGAACCATGTGCGGACAGAAGTTGCAGCACATCGAATAGAATTATGTCGACGGAGCCTTCAACCACTGATGGATTTACGTGGATGTCTCGGTCAGAGAAAGGTTGCGAAGGCGTGTAGTCACGCGAGTGGCATCTGGATCCGCCATGTTCGATTCAGTATACGGAGTCGCAGCGAAGAACTCGATGTTCAAATACTGCCCGTGGATGTGGATACTCCGCGAGCCATGTCTTCCGTCCAGAGACGAGAACAGCACCGTGCGAGATCGATCCGCAGCCCATTCCAGCGGCCGACGTCTGACCAAACGACCCCCACGAGTGGAGCTTCTTCAACTCGACTGTTGTGCGGTCCTGAACACGACTCGCACGCCATTATTACTAGATGCCAAAAGAGCCGGGGAATTCAATGGCAGTCGCGCAAGGATGGCTAGCATGCAATGTGATGGACCAAGAGCAGGCGTGAAACACCAATGGACACCAAATAGCTCCATCAGGTCGTGGCTATGCAGTACGCAGGCTTCCACATGCTCTGGCTCGCTACACGCCGTCACGAATCCCTGACTGCCCGCCCCACTGACCGCCGCACGGACAGGCAGTGGGCACTGTATTGCTCAGCGTGGAAAGTACCCAGCCCGAAATCCGCCAACACTGCCACTTTCCACCCGTCGCGATCCAGGCTGATCCGACATCAAACAAGCCTCAGCAATCGCTTCGCCTTTCGATGCATTGCGACGACCTGTCTAGTTGCGCGCTTTCTACTCTCACGCCCGGTGCGTGTTGCATGCGCTGGCAGACGAACTGCGGCATGTTGCGATACGACCAGCCATCTGCCGGCACATCTGAATCATGAGGCGTCGCACTACTCTGCTGTTGACCACAGACAATGCGTCTTCAACCAGCGTTAGTGTTGCGTATGTAAAGGCGGGGACATCTTCCCCGCGATCTACGGCCTACTGCAATTCGGAGCGTGAGGGAGGCCAGGGCAATAGCCGACGATCTCATCTGTGAACGGAGCGGTGAGTGCATTTCCTCTCCATTCATTCTATCAATGCTTCAAGGCTTGCATGTTCTCTGCTCAAGTACAGATGCAATCATATGCAAGCCACTTACGTTGGAAATTATCGCTACTTGTGTTGTCATGGATTCGTGCTTCGCCCGGTCTCGAGGCGCTTCTTGGGGCAGAGTACTGTACTACAAGACTCTACTCGGGGCCGCCCTCGCTGCGCTGGCGGCCAGGTCCTGGGTATGTTCGAGTTCATGCTTTCACCTCCCATCCTCTTGTTCTTGTCTTCCATCACCGTCCTGTGGCTTGCACTATTGCAAAGCAGAAGTGATTCGCTACGCTCCACGATCCTCGTCCAACATAGCGACGTCCTTTCAGTACTCGACAGTCACGGAGCACTGCTGTAGTACTTCTGGACCTCCACTTGGCTGCAATAGCAGCTCACTTCGCTCACCATCACCGGTCGTCTTCGATCCGTGCAGATGACCTCGCCAGACGACGAGTTCTTGCTACCGGAGGAAGATTTCAACCCACACGTTTACGATACCTGGGTCGAGCAAGTGACAGGGTACCCGAGCTCACCGCAGCCACTGAATTACGATGTTGACCAAGCGCTACAAGAAGTGGTCAGTGGCAAGCCCTCCAGCGTACGCGATTGCATGGCAAGCTGACCATTGCAATATGCGTAGTCTGCGCCCGAGAATTCCCAAGATCAACGACAAGCACCATACTACTTGCTTCCCGGGTATCGCGCGCAGCAGGCGACAGGACCGTCTCAGACGCACCCGAGCTTCACAATCGGACCCCAGTGCTACAGTACACCGCTTCGTCGCTCCGCTCAGAACGCACAATTCGGTATAGCGACACAGCTCCCATCGGCACCGTCACATCTCCGCCCCGAAGCCGCGCCATTCACACCTGACCCACGAAAGTCGCGCTTCAGTAACTCGCAAGCTGTAAGGCAGAGTCAAGAGTACAGTACCGAAGCATCTTATTGCAACACCGGGTCCACACCAAGCCATGTTCCTGCGTCCGCGACGCCGCCGTCGCTAGTGTCCAATCAAGGGCTTAGGGACCCTACAACACCAGCACGTCAAACCTTGCAAGCTGCATCAAGCTCACACAACTGGCTTGACCCCACGACATTCCCATGCCAGCGACAGTCGCCGTCATCGGCGAGCATACCTGAGCCCTACTCTAACTCTCTACCTGCGTTCAGCCATGGACCTTCTACGGCTGGAAGTGAGGCGGCTTACACGCCTTCGATACAGAGCCGTCGGCGGCAACCCATCATACTGCGAATCGTCATGCCACACCCTAGCTACGAGCCGAATCCGACGCCCGCATCGCCTCTTCACCCACCTTCGATCATTGACTCCGCCGCGCCAAGCCAAGCTCGTGGTCTCGTATGCTCGACCTCCGGTTGTAAAAGCAAGACAGAGTTCAAGAATAAAGCCGCCTTGGACCACCATAAGCGCTATCACAATACTCCGTCCAACCCTTGGACTTGCAGGACGTGTGGCAAGCAATGTCGCTGGAAGAAAGAACTCAAAAAACATCTCACGACACACTCGGAAGAGCGGCCTTGGTTGTGTACCCAGCTTGGCTGCACGAAGAGATTCAAAAGGAAGGATCACATGCAGAGACATATGCAGAATGTACATGGCACGTCGTCGTCATCCAATGTCTAGTTCAATTTTGGTCTGGACCTTGACGAAGCCATTGAAGAGCATGGAGAGCATCGGAGCATGCACACAGCCCCAGCATTACACATCTGGAACTATAAGATACCCTTTCGTCCGTCTATGGACATACAGTCAGACCACAGCACGAGTGAGAACGCCAACAGCATCGTATCACGCATTAGCAGACCGATACGTCCCACTCATTCTGCACCAGTGACCTCTCGACCAGACTCCGACACGATAAAGATCGCAGAGCTCAACAAGCTGCATTCATTCCGTCATCGCACATCGCGCACGATCTCAAGTTGCGAACAAGCAGCCCCCAAGCCGCCAGCAACTTGCCCGCAAGTGGGAACCGTTGATGTGCGATCAGGAACAGGCAACGATGCGTGCATAGCCACATTATCGAGGATTCTGGATGTCAGTCAAGGTACCGATCGAGCTGCAGGAGAGCTTGTGAGCTTGTACAGTGGAGAGTCTCCCCCACGGTCCGTAAGCTTGACGCACAGCCTCCATGCGGGTCAGATTCGCGACTCGATGGGCAGCACTCGGTTGGAATCTTGTTCGCTGGTTCGTCCGTTGGACATGGGTGATGGTTCTACTGGCGATTCGGGATGATGCAAGAAATGCGCAATTTACAAGGATGGTGGCCGATGGGTCATGCGACAATTGTTCTAGCGTAGTCTGAGTAGTCTGAGTAGTCTGAGTGAGTACTGGTCGCGGTGTAATGCCGTGTACACTCGAAGATTGAAGCATGAGTGGATCGAGTTCTATCGCGTTTATCAACTGTCCGCAGCCCTGACATCTGCCTCTACGATACCTAGCACAGTGTTCTCGTACCCCTCAGTTCCTTCATCCTCCCGCTTGACATCGTAATTGCTCAGAACAATATAATCAAGAACACGAACGTTGACGGGCTTCATGTCAAGCATCTGGCGAATGGCTTGTTGCCGCGCTCCTGGCATACGATCGATGACAGATTGAGGAGGGCCGTAGAGATTCTGATAGACATGAATGCCGCAGATCTTACAGAATGGGAAACCGTTGAATTTGCGGCCAAAGGAGTAGTCTTGAGTGTGCTGTTGTCCGATCAGGGTGACTTGGCTTTTCGAAGGGTAGACGCCGACCCAAGCGTTCTGCGCAAGAGTCAGATTCAGGATCAATATGGATGAGGGCACAAGATGGACATGCGCGTGTGCAAATGCTGCAGTTGTCTTCGCGGACTTCCAGCTCGTCGAGGGGCTGGAGTAGCTGCACTTTGACCTTGCCGCAGGAGCAGCTGCCGGCTATTGGGACTTGCAGAGGCATGTTATATTCTGGGGTACGTTCTGACAGATGCCTCCGTTGATGGAGCTCGTCAGTGGAATGTTATTGGGAGCTATCAAAGGACGTACTCGTGATCGAAGGGATTGATCCTACGAAGACACCTAATATTGACGGCTCGTCCCTGCAGAGATCCTTCGGAATGCTGCGCAGTGATCGTAGTGCCACAGGTACCGCAGAACTATCGAAGACAGAGCCGTCAGAGATGGTATTGTTGATGTTCAACGGCTGACTTGCCTCCGCCTCGAGATCTCCGGAATGATACCGGGTCATATTCCCCTCGTCGTGCGTGGAGCGGTAGTCAATCTCGGTCGACAATGGTAGCCACAGGCATCCGGCCTTGCGGCAATAGTTGCATGGACAGCGGCTTGCCTGGGTCAGGTCCGTATCAGACAGCTCGAATCGATGTCTACCGCAATGGCAGTTCCCTTCGAGCAGAGGCGTCTGAGAAGGAGTTTCTGCCATTCTGTGGCGGGTATGGGAGATGGGAGCTTCTATCTCTTCGGATCATGATGGTTTCAAGCGTCTGTCCAAAACCTCACGAGAGTGCAAAGTTCGATGCACTGGAAGGAAGGACGACATGCCAGGTGTATTCCAGGTTGACAGTCCAGTCGTTGTCGATCGTGCTTACTAAGAAACAGTGGGGCGCAGTGAGGGGAAAGCTCTCGTTCAAAGGCGTTCCTCTTCCTCCTCTTCATCAACAGCCCATTTCCTTTGAGAAGACCCATCTACCTTATCGATTCTATCCAGAGCGCCGACTACCTACATACACCAGATTGGAACCCGGGTCATGACAATGCTAGTCTTTTACCGGCGTGATGTCGTCGTGCAGGAAGAATGAACGAAATGGCGCCGTATGACCTTGCTGCGGCTCCAGCGAGATGCACTGCCCCCGAAGCTATGGAATCGCTGCAATGCACTGACCCTGTCAGGCTGACCCATCGCGAAAGGGCAGGGCAGTGTGAACACAACTGGAGATGGACGCTGAGATCAGATATAAGGCTGAAGATAAGTATTTGATTTCTTCTATCCTTGTCGCGTCCATTCCTCCTCGTCGACATTCTCTATATCGATAGATCTTGCAGACATTCCACTTCAATGATATTGAGGCAGTCAATGTCATGAAAATGACCTACTCCCATTGTCGATTTGCTATCACAGTCGTCCTTCTTCTCACAATCATTGCCATTGTCAAGGCGCAACCGGAGGGATACGATTCGGATAACGGCATGAATTGGTCTTCGACGTTGTCCGGCATGGGAGGTCAATTCTCAGACATGCTGGCGCTCGCATCAACGCCGCAGATGGTAAGAAGATGCATAAGTTCGCCCTCGTCATCAAGAGTACCATACTCACTTCATCACCAGGGACAGCCATCGCCGCATTCGGACTGTGAGCCAACCACAATTCAACAACAGGCTCGCTCCGGGACTCATACCCAGTCGATACCAGACAACGACTACCTCATGCCCACCCATACAGGCCATCGCGAACGTCTCATGTCGCAGAGCGCTCCTGCGCAGTTCATTGCATCACCTGCGTTCGCATCAACCGCCCAACCTCTGACCTTTGGCGGGCAATCTTCCGCAGCGTCCAACGAGATACCCATCGCTCACAGCAAGAAGAGGCAGCGCTTGTTGGAGGAGCCACATATCTTCCAGCAAAGTCCGCAACCTGGTCTAGCACCGCCGGGACCTACGTCGTATCCTCGTGACTATCTGGAGCCTACTCAGTCCTCTCACACCACCTCCTTCTTGGATGAAGACTTGTTCGCTTTCGAGATGCCTCCTGAGGACTTTCCGACACAACCGTACTATCCAGAATCAGCCTCATACTACTCTGGGCAAGACCCTTCCGCGTATCAGCAACCGCAACAATCTGCGTTGGGGCAGAGTTCGATGGCTGATACTTCCGCCATGCTGGAATCAAACACGCCTCCCGCCGCTGATCTAGCTCCTTTCTTCCGCGATGATTTTAGCGCCTTCGACTACGACACAACTGCTCCGCTTGTGGACATGCAAGGCTGGATCGATCAAGCCACACCATTTGTCGATCATCTACTTCCCCGCCTCGACACCAATCTTCTCGCACCACCTGCCTCCTCGATCGCGCGCTCGCCCTCCTCCGCCTCCTCTGTCGCATCCTCGTCTTCACGCCTCAGCTCATCTCGTCGCAACCGACATCAAATGTCGACCGGAGACTTCGCCTGTTACTGGTGCGCCGCCGCATTTCCGACATCGCTCGATCTCACGCATCACCTGCGCTCTCACGCACCCTACGCCAGTCGAAACCATGTATGCCAACAGTGCGAGAAACGCTTCCAGTACAAGAAAGATTTGTTACGGCATCTGCCCAGGCATGACCCGAATCGGCAGAAGTTCTATTGCACGTTCAAAATGTGCAAGTATCATGCCAAGGGCTTTGGAAGGAAAGATCACTTGGAGAGGCATGTTGCTAGCCAGCATGGCAGGGTCGATACACCCTTGAGCAGCTCTTCGGCGTGAAGATGGCGTCAGGGATGGAGGTGTTGGACCTTTGTTTTGTGTTTGGAGTTTTGTACGACGATAGTTACCCATATATGCTTGACTTAGCTTCAAGAAATCAAGACAGATCGCAGATACAGAAGAACTTGATGCACCGCAATCAAGACCACAAGTGCCAACGCCGCTGCATGCTCTCCTTGTTCTCATGATGCTCGAGCAGACAAACGAGCAAATCACCGATAGCCGATTTGCATGTGAAAGCGCCTGAGCCGAGCGCTGCCGTCTCACTTCGGCAAGCGCTCTTTCAACTCTCAAGCCTTGAGCGCCGAGTCAAATCCCCACAGACATGTGTAGCCTGCTCTCAGTGCTCTGACTCACCATAGCCGGAGTCTTCTTGCGTGACTTGAGGCATGCACTGTGTCGCGTCGGGCGTCAAGCATTGACGCAAGCCCAATGGTTTGCAGATCACGCGGAGCAAACCAATGTCATGTAGCTAATCGCTGCATTACGCATGGTAGACATGGCACACTCCATTGCCGTCGTCGTCACCGTCTCCCAGGAGCAGCGCAGCAGCCCCCGGCTCAGGCGGCCCAGATGGCATGCATACCTCCTTGGCGACAAGCTCACCGGCCCGTTCGACGCAGCATAACGAGACGAATGCCGTGAACGACTGGCCATGTCCCCCAGCCGAACTGCCATGGGTCAGGGAATTGAGACTCTGGGAGAAACGCGGGTACCGCTGTGCAAGGTTGATCCAAGCCATTGCTGCGGCTCGATGAGGCTCTGATAAGCATAGGTGAAGTCAGAATGGGCTGTGTGGCATTGTGCATTGAAAGGAGGCTTAGACTGCAATTGGATCATGGGGCTAAGATCTGACCTTCCATCGTCCCTTCTTCGCGTCGTCTAGCGCCCGCTAGCTTCCCCGCGCCCTGCTACAGTTCCTATCCACCAAGCAGTCACGGTCCCACTCCCTTCCTTTCTCCTTCTCATCATCGTCGTCACCCACCTGTCGTTGCTCTCAATGGACATCGCCTACACAGACCGGCACCGAGGACGAACGTACACAAGAGCATGACATTGGCATGCCCAGGAACGCCGTCATGTCGAGGAACCGGTCAGGCGTCATCGCACCGTACCCCAGCTTCCACGGCTCAATGGCCGTGTACATGTACCTGCCTGTGTACAACGCGTCCGTCATCCGAGAGCTCTCAAGCTCGTGGTACTCGCTCCGCCGAGTCGTCTTGTGTTCCCTGGCGGTTGACTGACAGGTGGGATTGGTAATGGCATCGGCGAGCTCCTATCCATTCATTCCTTCTCTTTACACCGGTTTCTCATTTCGTGTTTGCAGCACATATTGCGTGGAACGACGATGCGGTTCTGACTGCTTTGCGAAAGACTCCGATGGTCCGCTGTCGGGCTTGATCCGATACCTCGCCCACGGAGCTGGCGGCCTCCACGCTTGCAATTGTCTAGGCATCCTGCTGTCCCCATGGATTGACTCCTCGTTGGTCTCCAGACTCGACTAGCAGCGTTCAGGCCTCGTCGTTCGCGCTTTGTGTTCCCGTCAAGCTCAGCCTTATCCACTTTCGTCATTCTGTTGCAGCTTGGTGTGGTTGTTTGCTTCCGAACCGCTGCAAGTTGATTGCACCTTGCGCAAAGCTTGGCCTACAGCACCGCCAACGTCTCGCCTGAACGTCACACTGGGCCGCCAGCGACTTGCCAGATTCCCTGACGGTGACAGACTCGAAGAGTATATTACCCAACTCCGTGCCTCAACTGTCGATAGGGCACCCAACTCTCTTTTCGGCAATGAGTGACCTAATCAGCAATATCGGTGGCGCTTTCTTCGACGAAGCAGGCGATCACGAACCGACTTTCTCCCTCCAAGTGAGTTGGCCTCCTCCGCGTTTCCATACTGATGAGAACTCACCGCCGATAGTCTGACAATCAACATGATCCACGCTGCCAAACGAACAACTTACCTCTCGACCGATGCCTGCAATGCGGTCCCTACAGTCATCTATACAACGGTCGACTCTCGCCAAGCATATATGGCTCCCACAACACTGAACGACAATGGAGCGCATCATATCCCACTGCCATGTCGTATGCGCAGGTTTTAGCGTCGCCTCAACCTACGATTCACGTCTCGTACCCAGAGCTTACGCACACTGTCATTCCACAGCCCTAAACAGGGCACCGATAGGGCAGAGAAGGGTCTCTTATCGCTCTGCCCGTCCTCCGACTCCTGCCTAAGGATACTGCTAATAAAGTACTAGGCACAGGCGAGGATAGAATGCTTAGACCTATAGATAACGAGAAAGACTATCGATAGGCGCTACGCTGCGTTTTCTAGACGAATGCGGATACGCTCCGTAGATCCTAATTAGTTTCCGCCGGGATTAATAAGACTACTGCACCTATTAATAGCTACGAGAGATCTTATAACAGATCGATAGTAAATAGGGTATAGTATGCCCGAGACGGACGGCGTTAGACTGGACTTCGGCGTTAAGGGACTATAGTCTAGTCCGCGTAAGCTCGCTACGGTAAAGTTTAATTCCTTTCTACCGCTTAATAGCGTAGCCTATACGGCTCCTATAAAGCCCTTAGTTAACTATACTACGCTAGAAGCTACCTATGCTTAGGTCGCGTAACGTACGAACAATATCGCTATATAACGATAAGAGACGCTCTATATATCCCTATACCCTTCTTGGATCCGAGCCTCTACGGATCTTATATAACCTATCGTACCTAATATAGGACGAGCATATCGTATAACAGCGAATTAAACTTTGCCGTAGCGAGCTTACGCGGACTAGACTATAGTCCCTTAACGCCGAAGTCTAGTCTAACGCCGTCCGTCTCGGGTATACTATACCCTATTTACTATCGATCTGTTATAAGATCTCTCGTAGCTATTAACAGGTGCAGCAGTCTTGTTAATCCCGGCGGAAACTAATTAGGATCTACGGAGCGTGTCCGCATTCGTTTAGAAAACGTAGCGTAGCGCCTATCGATAGTCTTTCTCGTTATCTACGGGTCTAAGCATTCTATTCTCGCCTGTACCTAGTACTTTATTAGCAGTATCCTTAGGCAGGAGTCGGAGGACGGGCGGAGCAATAAGAGACCCTTCTCTGCCCTATTAGTGCCCTGTTTAGGGCTGTGGAATAACCTTCTACAACTCTGAAGGTCTTACGTACGTATCGGAGTGCAAGCTCCAACATGCGACAGCATCACTAATGCACTCCCAGCCGACATTTCAATCGCACCCGAGGTCACGGTAACATCGAAGACCACCGGTATTACAAATGCACAGAGCCCGGCTGCGATGCCAAACCTTTCGTTCATCCCAAAGACCTTCGACGACACGCACGAATTCACCAGGATGAAAAGGAGAGAGAACGTATCGACTGCCCGTACTTCGATTGTCCCAAGTCTTTTACCCGACGGGATAATCTCAATCGCCATGTGCGAGATCACCATCGTATTGACTCGGCGTTTGCTAGCTCGACCAGCACGTCTCGTCGCGGTAGCTTCATGGCACCGCGGCCCGATCAGAGCTTCTGAGTTGGGAAGCAGGACTGGTTGGAGCTTTGAGACTTGTCGACGGCAGGGGACCGCTGAATGCGTAAATGTGTCTTTTACAAGATCTATGGGAGGACAATATCGACGTATTGCGACTATGTTTGGGTGGCGAGGCGCTTTCTGCAAAGTGTTGTGGCTATCGCAAGCGATTTCTATTCTATTTGGGTAGGGTATTTTGGGGGCCTGGTTGGATCTGTGCTCAGAAACATTTATGAGGATATGAAGACTTGAGACATGGAGACCTCAACAGATTTCATATTGCACTCTCTCTCCTTTGCTTGTTCCGCGATCGTCTTTTAGGATGGAAGATGTTACCTAGTCACACCGAAGTGAAGTCACTTTCGTGCACGGACTCACGCGTCTCCCGTCCGCCGAACACGCTTCACCACCGATAACTCCACACCAGCCCGCATCCCGTCCTAACCAGTGGCTGCTCAGATACACACAAGGATGTCTTGACCTCCGCAATGCCTCCCACGCGAGCCTCCAAACGGCGAAAACTCTCGCCCGATGCCGAAGTCGCCAGCGAACCCTCAACGACATCTCCAGCGCCAGCTCCGCGGTCCTCCGCACGCAAATCAGCCCCGACATCTTCTGCCAAGAGACCAAAGGCAAAGACAGTCGAAGATCCGCCGCCCGCGGCGACCTCAGATCCCCCAAAGCTCATCGGTAGAGCCATCTGGAAAGAAGCCAAAGCCAAAAAGCTGAGTCTGAGAGCAGAGAAAGCTGGGCGGAGCTTGAGTCGCGGAAGAGATGCAGACGGAGATGGCGATGCGTTTGACGATATTGATGGCGCTTTGGTGGGCAGAGAGCCGTATGGAAGGATGAATGGGAGGGCGAAGAAGGTGCCGGCTAAGAATGTGGTGGAAGAGAAGACCAAAGGCAAGGTTGGAGCGGCGAAGACTGGGTTCTTCAAGAGGTTTTCGAAGGAGGCTATTGAGGCTGCGGAGAGGGAGGGGAGACGGGTGGGTGGTTCGGAAGTAGAGGAGAGTGAACAGGAAGAGGAAGAGATTGTGGATGATGATACGGTGATGCCTGGGATGGACGATGTTGAGAGCGAGGATATGGGCGACAATGGCAGTGCCGGAGTCAACGGATCCGGGAAGAGGGATGTGAGCACTGGGAAGTACTGGATAACTGCTCCAGCCGGAGAACGCAAGAAGACATTCGAGGATGAGATACGAGACTTGGAGGCTGCCGCGAAGAAGAAGGCCGAGGAGGACAGCAGTGAAGACGAGCTGGCATCGGACAACGAGCTGAGACATTCGTCATCGAAGAAGGACTCGCGGCCGAAGAGAAGCACTCGGCCTAAAGCAGAGGCCAAGACGGAGGTTGCTTCGATCACAAAATCGCGTGCGATCAAACCGCTCGATCGGAGGAAGGCCACGCCGACCAAAGCTGTCGCTATCGACGAGTTACAGAACGGAGCGTCTGTTGATGAGATGGAAATCTGCGACTCGGAAGACGAGCAAGTCGCAGCAGTGAGCAGCAATGCTGCGAGCCTGTCTGCGCGGAATATCACGACGCCATCCAAGGCGAAACCGCCCATGCCGAAGAAGTCTGCCGCGATTCCATCATTGTCGTTCAAACCATCACACCTACAGTCTATACAGAAAGTCCTCATGGAGAAGGCGACTGGCAAGCGGGCTGTACCTCTGACCAACCTGAGCGACGAATACGCCAAAGTCTTCTCACTCGTCGATCAGACGGTGACTGCGGGCGAAAGCAACAGCATGCTCCTCATCGGCGCTCGAGGCTGTGGCAAAACTGCCTTGGTGAACCAAATTTTGAAAGAGCAGAGTGTCAAGCATCCAGACGACTACCATGTCGTGCGGCTGAATGGCTTCATCCACACCGACGACAAAATCGCTCTTCGCGAGATCTGGCGACAGCTTGGGCGCGAGATGGAGATGGACGATGCTGATGGTCCTGCGAAAAACTATGCTGATACACTGTCGACACTCCTCGCACTGCTGTCACACCCTACGGAAATGGGAGTCGATGAGCCCGGACAAGTGACGAAGAGTGTCATCTTCGTCATGGACGAGTTCGACCTATTCGCAACTCATCCGCGCCAGACTTTGCTGTACAATCTTTTCGATATCGCTCAGTCTCGCAAGGCACCAATTGCCGTTTTGGGCTTGACTACGAGGATTGATGTTGCCGAGAGCTTGGAAAAGCGAGTCAAGAGTCGGTTCAGCCATCGCTATGTCCACCTCAGTCTGTCCAAGAGTCTTCAAGCTTTTGAGCAGGTCTGTCGTGCAGCTGTGACCATTGCGGTGGACGAGCTGATGAGCGAAGAGAAGCACGAATTGGGAGCGACCACTGAAGTAGCAGCGAAACCGCAGTCAGCTTCGGGCAAGATCAAGACGCACTCTGCCGTCTCCGATTGGAATATCCTCGTCGACCACATCTTCGCCTCGGAGCCTTGTGCCAGACTGCTGCGTCGACTCTACCACACGACCAAATCCGTCTCCGAATTCCTGTCCTCCTTCTGCCTTCCCATTGCGACTCTCCCAACCATGGTCTCTACTACATCAACTGCGCTCCTCGCCCACTTCACAACCACGCTCTCTAGCCCGAATCTCCACCCACCCGACTCCAAACTCACTCTTCTCCCCTCCCTCTCCATCCTCGAACTCGCTCTCCTCATCTCCGCCGCCCGCCTCACCAACATCTACAACACCGAAATCATCTCCTTCAACCTCGCCTACGACGAATACAAGAACCTCGCATCGAAAGCCAAGTTGCAAGCTTCAGCGTCAGGAGCACTGGCGCAAGGAGCGGGAAGTCGAGTCTGGGGTAAAGCCGTGGCAAAGAGTGCATGGGAAGGTTTGGTGGAGAGTGGGTTGGTTATGGAGGATGGAAGAGGTGGCAGGGTTGACGTTGCGATGGAAGAGATTGGCGGGAGTGGAGTTGATTTGGGGGCTTGGGGCAGGTGGTGTCGGGAGATCTGATCGAGGAGCATGCATATTGGGGCATCATCTGTATAAAGGTATGAGATATCTATCTGTGCCTATGTCAGTCATATCGATGGGTATTCGTCCGTCAGCACAGAGCTGGCTGCGTCGGGAAAAAAACGACGATCACTGCACTTTCGATTCTGGTTGATTTTGGCTTCCCCGCGATCTAGATCGTGAGAACGCAAGACCCTACATCGGCCGTGGAGAGCAATCGACTTCCGCATGCTCCCTCCAGCCGCCACAGGCACCGCATGATAGCGTCGATCCACAGCTTGTCGCCCAGACTTGTCGAGAGTCGAGACCACATGTTTCGGAGATTTTTTTTCGCGAACGATCGACAAAGCCACGAGCGAACCACGTTGCTTTGCTTACGTTGGATTGGACCGACATACCGGGACTTCGATGGCGGTTCCGAGAGTGAGTTTCTGACTAGGTCGGCAGCTAGCAGGAGATTTCGGCAGATTTCGTCTCGGTCGATACGTATTACGAGCGGTAAAAGCCCTGCAGGCTTTCTTTCACCGCTATTTCGGAGAACGACGAGGCTGTTCATCAAGTCTGACTTTGGCATCCATGCAAGACAGAATCCGCGCGGCATCAAAGACAGAGACACCTTGTCGCTGGGACACAATCGCGCTGGTTTCACCCCGCAGCGGGCGCATTACTAGAGGCCGTTGCAGCTCTTCGTCAGCTGCTCGCAACCGCTCGACCGGCTGGGGGTGATGGTGGTGCAGAGCTCCGTCACCTTCTCCCGTCGTCTGCATGCTTGCCAGGAAAAATGGCGCCTGTCAACGTTGGAGATTATACCGCGTCATGCATGCGACAACATACGGCATTGTATACGAATGCGAAGCTGGGTGTCCGGACGTATGAGTGACTATGTCAGAGATCTCTTGAAAAGAACAACACGCGAGTGGCATCGGGTTTGGAGACCCAGCACCATGGCCACGGGACTTTACCCGCAACGGACGATGTTTACCGAGACACGTCGTTCCTTGAAAGACATGGGTGACGTGGGCGACATGGGTTCGAAGTCCCTGCTGAACATTTTGCGGGTCCCTGCTGGATATCGAGTCTTCCTGGTTGATGCACTCACTGGCTTGTCTGTTCACTAGCCGTATGTGCATTTCCAGCAATACCTCGTACATTCTCAGCACACACGAGGACAGAATCTGAGACTGAGATCCGGGCGGCTGGGTGTGCCGACACAGAGACAGCGTTACGTAGCCTAGCGCTGGTCTAATGCAACCCTTGCAGCTTTGGCGCCCATTGACCGTTTAACGCCAGTGTCAGACCGAAGACCGAGCTCGTCCCAGCAGCATGGATCGATTGGCGGAGGGTGGTAGTCTGGTAGAATCGTCGCACATCGTCTTCATCATTCATTCGAGCTGTCAATATACTTTGCGTGAGAGGGAGCGCAGTTCCTCGTGTGTCGAGGGTACACCGACTCTCTGTCGTGGGTATAGATCCGGAATTGAATCGCAACAACTTTCCGTGTTGAGACATCTCGATGACATAAGAAGTTTCTGTTGCTTTGCTGGCGAAGACCTGCATGAGACATGTTCCGAGCTTGCATGTGGCAGTCCCGAAAAGTCTCGTACGTAGGCGACAGCGCTGCCGAATCCTTCGCTTGTCGTCTTCATCAGCATGCGTCCCCCCGACTGAACATTGTATTAGAAGTGGTGCTCACGCTATGCACGGATTACGTAATGCAACGTTCTTACAAGAGCATGGCTTTATTTACTACACTACTTTAATAGCTAATATCTTTATAACTAGTAGTTACAACTAGGTGTTTAATAGCTCAAATTTATCGCATTAATTATATCTATTAGCTCTAAGCAGCTTAAAGTCGTTGCCTTAATATTATACGTGTTAGAGGCTAGGAGAATTTAGCTATCTATACACCCCCCCTCCGGTGCAAGGGCACCTTTAACACGACGATTAGCTGCTTTTTAGCTACTACCTACGCTTTAGGCTATCTTGCTTGCGGTAGTAGATAGCTTACTTTGCGAGTAGAGGCTTGGAGGTTAGTATTTAGCTATAAATTAGCCTATTTAGTCTCCCTCTGTGCAGCCTTCTATCTAGCTCTTTAAGCCGCCTTATACTATCGGTCTACTATAGCTTATATCCGCTATTTAGCTCTTAATTATTATTCTACCTTCTTCGTAATAGCATTATCTTCCTTACGCTACTTCTTAGCGACCTTCTTAGCCTCCTTCTAAGCAAGTAATACCTTGCTAGCTTACAGTTTAGCTAGTAAATAGAACTAAGCAGCTTAGTTATAAGGAATCGATAGTAATAGCTTACTACGTTATCGCTTCTACTTCTTATACTTAAAGTATTGCCGGAGGCTATTATTCTCGCTCCTAAGGAAGTAATTCTCGGTTTGGAGGTTAAGAACGGTATTGCTTAGCTTCTAAAACTCCGTCTTATTTAAGCCCTTAACTGCCTCTTAAATAACGTCCTTTAGAAGGGCCCTAATATGTCGCTAATTGCTCGTAGAGATAACGGAAGTCTCTATGTCGGCTATGCATAGTCTAGATAAACCGGAGCCGCTCTCGTTACTCGTGTTAGTGCCCTTGTTAGCCTTTAAAGGCTCCTTAAACTTCGATAGCACAAGCGATAGATCTAGTAGATATAGGCCTATCTTATAGAAGCTAGAGGCTATATTAACTAGTGTAAATGCCTTCTTATAGGCTAGCTAAAACAACCGGAAGAAGTTACGCTTTATAACTGCTAAGAGCCCTTTAGAGTAATGCATAAACCGTAATAGCTCTAAGGAGTAGTAGCTAGCTAGTGCACTAAAGAGACTAACATTAAGAGGCTGTAAGCGGTGTGTTAAATAAGGTAGATAAACTCCTACGAATATCCGATAGTTAAGACAATACTAAAGGAACGCTATATTTACGTGTAAGCTATAGCTATTAATTACTAGCAACCTATGCCCTCTATTGCTAGCCTTATACCTCGTAAATAGCTCGAATACCTTCGTAAGCTAGTAGAGCCTAAGGTTGTTATCGGTCTAGCCGTTTAGTAAGGATATAAAGAATGTATAGTGCTCGTCTATGTCGAAGTCCTATAGCTATAAGGATTGGATGTTACTAGTTACAGCCTTATATATTAATGCCGGCGGTAGTAAGGTGCTATTAGCATAGATTAATGCTACTAAGGTTATCTATTTACGACTGCTATCTTAGATATTGCTAATAAGCCGACCTAAGGTGTGTTCCTACTTTAAGAAGACTCTCCGTATCTTCTAAAGGACCCTAATTATAAAGCCCTTCTCGTCTATGTTATACGTATTGTATAGCTCTATGTTGTACTACTTAATCTTGCTCTTTAATAGGTCGTCGTATATGTTACGGGACGCCGGGCTTGGCGCCCCCGGGTAGTGCATACCTTTAGCAATAGCAGATAGAGAGAGAACTAGCTTTCCCACACACTTAATTCCGGTATACACGTTCCCTTATTAATTAGTAGCTAAGAAAGCACAATCCGACTTATAGTCGAAAGATCTAACCGAGGACATACGATCCTACGATAGTAACACGCCCTCCGCATCCTAGTTATAAGCCGCGCTTACGCTTACGCTAAGTCCGCTTACCCTACGACGATAGTAACCTTCTATACGGTCTATAGTACGGAAAGAGAAGGAGGACGAGAACTGCCCTCCCCTAATTATTAGCGCTTCCGCACCGCGAACACCCTCTCCGAGCGTCTATTGCTATAGGTTTAGCTAGCCTAAGACCCTCGGTAGAGCCTCCTTCCTTCCCTTTATAGTTACCCGCCTTATAGTTACTAGCTAGGAGAACGCCCGCTAGCTCGTTCGATACGGCTACCCTAGATTAGTAACTGCTATAGGAAACTACATATCTAGGATATAGCTTCCGCTACTTCGTCGGAGAACCTAACCGCTCGAAGGTAGTTATAAAAAAGTTCCCGCAACTTCTAGCCCTCGTACGGGAAGTTATACGGAGGACGCTAGTACCGAGGACGTACT
>JALRMM010000499.1:0-24268 GCA_026122155.1 Zymoseptoria crescenta
GTGTTCTCGTATACGGCGGTAGTGCTAGGTGTACTAGCTACTTTCTTTAAATCTCTAGGTACTTAGTAATAGAGCGGCGGGTCCTACTCTTATATACGAGGCACGGCGGTGCTCGTAATGCTAGTAGTGCTAACATCGATAATAGTGCTAATGTCGGTAATAGGACGATTATTACTACTTTAGCTACGAGGTAGTCCGAGCGGTACTCGTACGTCTAGCCCCTAGAGAACACGCTACTAGTTAGATATTCCTCGCCCGCCTAGCTACTACGGTATGTTAAGACCGCGCCGACATTGTTCTTAGGGTATTCGCTATGCCCGCGTTAAGGAGACTTAGCACCTACTTCTTCCGGTTCTACTACTAGTAACGATCTACCGGTTACGTAATCGGTTATCTATTTATATCTATAATATCTATCGTGTCTATAAGGAGATAGGCGGACGGTAAAGAGGGTATATCTTTAGAACTTCTTCTTCCGTAGTCTGGATTCTCTCCTTAGCAACTAGCCGGAAGTCGTCGTTAAGGTAGTAGGTAGTCTAGCTAGTAAGAAGGACCCTCGCCCTTAGCTACTACGGTAGATCGAAACAGCGCCGGCATCCTTACTACTACGGTGTGTTAAAACCGTACTAGCATCCTCGCTGCTATCTCTCTACTAATAGTAATAATCTATTAGTTACGTAGCCTTTCGTATTATAATGCCTATAACGTCCATAACGTCTATTATGTCTATAAGGGGGGTAGTCGGCCGGTAGGGAGGGTATATCTCCCTAGGTATTAGTCCTCTATAATCCGGATTCTTTCTTCTTTAGCAATTAGCCGGAAGTCGTCGTTAGGGGGCTATCTAGAGAAGAGAAGGAGCGAAGGAGGAGTGCGGCGGGTAGTAGGCGAAGCTATTATAGTAGGAATTTTAGTCTAGGAGGCTCCTTTTACCCCCGAGACACCCTCTTTCTATAGTAGAAACCTCTCCGTAGTGCGTGCCTATTTTAAAAGCGTGTAGTAGACGCTAGAGGTGCAGTCCTTAATGTATATAGCGGAGTAGACTGTCTAGAGGTAGCTATCGTCGAGGAATAAGAAAATTTTTCTCGGCTACTTCTATAGCTAGTAATATATACGTAGCTATTCGTATATATTAGGTATCGGTATTTAGATTCGAAATTGGATTTGGATTTGGACTTGGATTTGGATTTGGACTTGGAGCTGCATCTACCCTAGCTAAGGGGTAGAGGTATTTAAGGTTATTGTAGTCGTAGGTAGTTATTATAAAGATATAGCTTCCTACTCGAGGGTGCGACCGGCGCATTTCTCGAATATCGTGTATTTCTCGTAGGCTTGTCGCTTATAGCACACTACTACTATCCTATATATCTTACTACACCGCTAAAGCGAGTATAGGAATCTTACATCGTCTACTAAAATATAAGGGGGGAGTATACTTAGACTCCAAACTCCCGTCGGATAGTAGTAGTATGTACTAGAGGTACGGTAAAAGAGGGCTATAGAAGGTAAACATATAAAAAGAAGACAAAGGAAGGTAGATAGGGGGGCAACGAGGAGGTAGATTTAAGTGCTGTGTGCTGTTGTGCCTTCGAAATGCTAAAAGGGTAGCATAATAGAGGATAAAGTCTATTAACTCCCTAGCGACGAAGGTAGCACTACTAGATACACGTAACTACTACGACTTTCCCTACTACACCGTAAAGCCCTTAGCATCTCCGCTAATTACCTCGCTAGGTACAACAACCGCATTAGGCCTTCGCTCTCGTAGCTAAGTAGCTACTTAACAACTAATGCGTCGTTGCTATCTACTGTAAAGCCCTTAGCATCTCTAGTAATTACCTCGCTAGGTATAATAACCGTATTAGGCCTTCGCTCTTATAGCTAAGTAGCTACTTAACAACTAGTACGTCGTTGCTATCTACCGTAAAGCCCTTAACATTTCCGGTAATCCTATCTATACCGAATACTAACTATTAAACTACGTCTATAGTGTAAGTGCATATACTTAGACGTCGTAAGTAGAGTAAGAAAGACATATAGAAAGTTATACTTAGTATGTTATATTTATACCTAACTTAACCCCTCCTCTAGTTCCCTAGTTGTTTTTAGTAGTAGGATCGAAGAAAATAACCTACCCGGCCGCTAATCCAAGCTTAACTTAGCTCCTCCTCTAGTTCCCTAGTTGTTTTTAGCGGTAGGATCGAAGAAAATAACCTACCCGGCCGCTAATCCAAGCTTAACTTAGCTCCTCCTCTAAATCTCTAGTTATTTTTAGTAGTAGGATCGAAGAAAATAACCTGCCCGGCCGCTAATCTAAGCTTAACTTAGCTCCTCCTCTAATTCTCTAGTTGTTTTTAGCGGTAGGATCGAAGAAAATAACCTGCCCGGCCGCTAATCTAAGCTTAACTTAGCTCCTCCTCTAATTCTTTACCTGTTTTTAGCGGCGGGATCGATAGACTAACCTGCCCGGCCGCTAATCTAAGCTTAACTTAGCTCCTCCTCTAATTCTTTACCTATTTTTAGTAGTAGGATCGAAGTCCGGCCACTAATCTAAGCTTAAACTAGCTCCTCCTCTAATTCTTTACCTATTTTTAGCGGTAGGATCGATAGATTAACCTGCCCGGCTACTAGTTTTATACCGGACTTACGCCCTCCTTCGTACTCGACTATACGCCTATTCTACATAGCGGCTAGGTATAGTTACGAAGATAATGTTAAAGATAATGTTTAAACCAAATGTTAATAATAGGTAGATAGGGATTTATAGTATCGAGATGCCCTCTAGCCGCTATATTACCTACTACAACTAATATTTAAGCTCTTCTACGCGTTCGGCTAGCTACTTAAGGGTTAGTAGCTATGGAAAGGGCGGAGGGATATAACGACGCGGTAAGTATAACGCCTCTAGTCTTATCTACTATTCGTGCCGTAACGTTAGTAATATACTATCTAGGACTTCCGGGTATCTCTTATATATTAAGCGGGCGTGCTAGATATATATTTAGTAGCTATTATAACGAACAGCGTATATAGGTAGCTATCGAACCTTACGCTTACGTTAAAACTAGACTTCTAGGGAAGTAGGCGGGGACGATAGACGTATAGTACTCGAGGCGGGCATCGAGGTAGCCCTTATAGTAGTAGCGTATATTGGCGAGTCTAGTAGAGAAGCGAGCGATAAAGTATCTAGAAGAAACGGTATAGGACGTTTAGTATATAAAACGGATAGTATACTACCTATCTCGTGCGTCGATCGTTAAGCGAAGTCGAAAGAGTACCGTTTATAATAAGATACTACTAACGGTGTCTAAAACGTCTTAGACCTAAATAGCGAACGCTCTAGCGGAGATCCGCTATCGAGAAAGGAAGAAGAAGGTAATAATACGAGCAGCGGCGGCATTATCGATTATAGAGTGTTATAATAGACTATATATAGACGGAGCGAGGTTAAGAAAGCCGACGTCGCGCGCCGCGCGACGTTCGCGTATTGAAATTAGCGCTAAAGTACCGAAAAGTCTCCTCGAGTTAGGGATAAGTCGTTACTAACTTAAGACGTATCTACCTTATCGAAATCCGTATACGCGCTTACGTTAAGGAGAACACGTTCGTAGTTAAGCATATATAACACGAGACGACCGATTAGACTTACTATACGCCTATAGCTTTAGTAGAGATATATACGTTGTTAGACGGTACTAAAGTCCCAGTCTAGCGCTACCCGGCACGAGGCCCTATGTTCGAAACGGTAGTAGCTAAAGCCTCTAAGTATACGACCGTATAACAATCGGGGACTCTAACCTAGCGATAAAGAATCCGACTAAGAGACTACTAATATAAAGACTCGCGAGATATTAGATAATACGGAAAGAGGGGATACTCTCGACATGTATATTAATATATAGGCGGAAGGGCTAATAGACTTAGAGGCTTCTATAGCCGGACTCGCCGTAGTAGATACTAGGTACGCCGATACCGACGAAGTATATCCTCTAGGCCTTTTCGATAATCTACGTAGTTTTCCGAGGCCTAGAGGGACGGATAACAGCGAGGACTACGATATCCGGGACGCGGAGACTAATAAGGGCGTATTAAGCACTAGAAGCCGATCGAGTAGCTAGATAAGTAGTAGTTAAGGGCGTCTTCGTTTAACCTATAGTATAAGGAGTTTAGAGATTAAGACCTTCGAGCAAATAGAGGGTATACCCGTAGGGACCGGCTAGCATAAGTAAGTCGACTATAGTTATATAACGAGGCCGACGATTAACTACGTATAGATAAAACGATAGCAACGGGAAACCAACGGACCTAAGCGTCGCGTTTACTTCGGACTTCGATTTGTGTTTTGCCTATTAGCTTAAGAGGGAGAAGATATCCGGTTTAGTAATTACTCGTCTACTCCAGTACCTATATAGTAAGCTATTATAAGACATTATTAGCTTTAAGACTATCGGAGAGCTTACTACTAAGATGCGAGTAATAGGAATAGTAGCTTCGAGGGCGGTAAACAAATAGAGGACGGAAACCTTTATAATGCCGATAGATCGTTTAAGAGGTAGGGTCGCGCGATATAAGTTACGATATCGTCTAGTCGAGCCCGTAATCCGCTTCCTCCTTAGCTACGAAGGCTTTAAAGACGATCTAAGGTATGTACCCTATTAATTATTAAACTAGAATAAGGACGAGGAGATACTATAGCGGAGGTACTTAGATATAGCGTTAGGAGATTAGTAGTAGGAAACCCAGAAATTAATTAGTATCGAGGGCGTAATAGTAGTGCCGATTCTACTCTCTACCGACGAGACTTAGGTTACGAGCTACTAAGGCGACCTTAAGGCTTACCCGTTATACCTTAGTATCGGAAACCTCTTAGGCGAGGTCCGGAACTCAAATAAACGACTAGGAACTATTATAATAGCACTACTACCGATCGCGAAGGATAGTACGCTAGACGAAATAGTCTAGTTATACTACGAGGCGATGGATTATATCCTAAAGCCGTTAAGAAAGCTCGGAGAGGGCGAAGGTATAGACGTCTAGTATATAGACGGGCTAACCTAGCGCTACTTCCCTCGAATCGCGGTTATGTCGATTAACTATAAAGAGCAAGTACGGGTTATAGGCGTTAACTTAACAAACTATTATCCACTCTACTAAGTACATCCGGACGAGCGTAAAGACCTAGAGGTCTAGGTACTACTACGGATAGTAGCTTATACGTAGAAGCTTATATATAACGTACGCGCGGCTTACCGGAAGATAGAGAAGATAGGGACATAGGGTGTTTATAATATCGACTGTTTTACGTTCGGTTATCCCGGTGTTAAGATACACCGTTCCCTAATAGTCGACATCCTATATTAGCTACTTAAGGGCGTGCTAATCCATATAACGGGCTATGTTAGAGACCTACTCGAGGAATAGATACCTACGAGACAAACGAAGCGTTTCCGACGGGCTAAGGATACGTTTAAGCGATAGAAGAAGTAGGCGAATATATAGCTTATTGTCGACTTAATTATTAATAAGCGATTCGTAATAATCCTAGTATATCCCGACCTACGCGTCTTTAGCTAGTTTATCGAAGTTAAATAGTAGATAGGGAAGGAATAGAAGAGTCTACTACGCGCGATACTACTAGTGTTTATACTATTGCTCGAAGAAGTAGGTACGATCGATGCCCTCTAGTTCGTACGCGCGATAGTAGACTTTATTCTTCTTACTAGCTATACGAGCTACGACGACAATACCCTCCAATATATATAGTTAGCCTTGTTCCGGATAAACTAATATAAAGAGTGCTTCCGCAAATATAGGGAGACTAAGAAATAGAAGCGGGATAGAGAAGACGGCACCTTTAACTTCCCGAAGTTCTACTCTATAGTATACTACCTAGAGTAGATTATTAACTTCGGTAACGCCCTAGAACTCGTATCTAACTACGGTAAATATAAACATATTAAGTTTATAAAGAGGCCCTTCGAGATAACTAATAGGAAGGCCGGGTAGGAGGATTAGGTAATAAACGGCTATAAGCGGATATTAAATATATAGGTATAGTTCGACATTAGCTATAGTGCTCGTAAGGTAACACTACTTAAGCGAATAGAACAATTAGTCTATACGACCGAGCCTATTAGACCTCGGCCGCCGGAGATTCTATTTAGATAGAGTTCCTCGAAATACTAAAGAGAATATAGTAACAAGACGTAGACTAAGGTTAGTATAGTTCTAATAGGACGTCGTATATAGAGAGAGGAGGCGTAAGATATAGAAAGCTCCTATATACTAGGTAGCCTTCGTCGAGCTTTTCGAACCTAAGGATATATATAGTCTTCTAGATTAGATTTACGGTATAACGATAATTAAGCTTCGAAGGAAGGCGGCAACGCGTAGTATCCTCTAAGGGCGGCGGTTCTACTCCTTACTATCGATATATTATAGCATCTATATAATGCTAGTCGACGAGAATATACTAGAAGGGGAGAGGTATATTAATAATACCGCCGACTTCGAGTCCTATAACTTCCTATAGGAGACGAACTAGGAGGCTAATATAGCGTTAGATACGTATTAGCGTAAGGAGCAACGGATTAGGGAAGCGAGGGCGAAAGCACGTAGTAAGCGAACTACAATAGCTAATAAGGAAGTAAACACGACTAGGAAGCGCATAAGGATACATCGGGGTTAAGGGCCTTTCTTAGTCCTAGACTTATAACTTACCGCTAGATTAACGCTAATTCAAAAGCCTAATACGTGCTAAAAAGATATCCGGCCGAAGTTAAGTATAGCTTATACAAACGTACGGCTTAGCTAAGGGTTATTTTTTACTCGATTATAGCGCGACGTACTAAGCCTTATATTACCCTTAACACTACGACTATCCTCGTGCTACTAACCGCCTAGAACTTACTTAAACTACGTTTACCTCCACCTCTAGTATAGCGTTACTAGGGTAGCTACCGTTCTAATTCCTAGATATGTCTAGTAGATAGAGTCTTTACGACGATAGTAAGTTCACGAACTGCCTTCTATAATTATAGCTTTTTTAACACCTCTAGTAAACACCGAAATTATGTTTATAACTTAAGGCGTAGTGTATGCCGACTAACACTTAAGTAAGATTAGCGCCTCGAACCGACCTCCTATTTTCGATAGGCTTCTTAACGACGATTGCCTCTACGCCTCCTTCGAATATAACTTTAACATACGTAAGAAGTCTAAGGCTATAGTAAACGTCTACGCGAATATTAACGCTCTACCTACTATAATCGGCTAGATCTCCGTAAACCGCTTCGATAATGTCGAGACTAGATAGTATAAGCGGTACCTATACGGACATAGCCTCTACTTTGAGTACATTATAGTAATAGATAGTGCCGGTATAGAGATATTCGACGGCGTATATATAGATTGCGTCGTTACGGGAGTTATAAAGAAGTGTAGCCTTAATAAAGGTGCGTCTATTTAAGGAATGTAATACTTCCTATTATTAATATACTATAGCCCTTAAGCCGCGCGTTAGTATATCCGTTACGGACACTCGTTCGATTCGTCCTATATACCGCTACGTCCGCGTACCTATCTCGGAATATAGTAGTTATAGTAGCGAAGCCGACCTCCGGAGCCTTGTAGCTAACTTAATAGCCTACCTCTACGAACTTACTAATACCTTAAGCCGTAGTAAGCTACTCGAGATTAGGGCTTTAGCGAGAGGTCGTGTCTTTAGCGTCTATAGAACGAAGAATAAGGAAGAGATACCGGATAGTAGTACTAAGTCGTCTACTAGTAAGAATAAGGATAATAATAGCTTCGACGTTAGTAGCGATGCCCGTAATAGTAGCGACGGAGGGGGTAATAACGATAGGGACACCGGTCGTATTACCGATAAGGGTAGATAGAATAGTAATATTAAGAGCAAGGATAGTAGTAGAAAGAGGAAGGTCGGCAAAGGCGACAACGACGGTTTATATAATAGTAACGAGTTAGATAAAGAGTTAGACTTCGAGCCTAGCAATAGCGGTAGTAATAGCGACGATAATAATAAAGACGAGGTAGCGAAGTTAGCTCTATTATACCCGCGTCTAGTAGACGAGGACATAGACATGCTAATTTAAGATGTGGAGGGCTATGTTATAGCCGCGAGTAGAGGATCGGAGATGTAGAGGGCTATATTATAGCCGCGAGTAGAGGATAAGGATTTGGACTTGTTACTTTTAGAAGTATAAGGCACGACTAGAGGTTTAGTAGGTAGTATAGTATACACGTCGACGCCGCCGGCCTAGAGTAGTAATACGATAGCACGTTAAGACTATATAATTCTATCCGGTTAACGTTCGGTATATCTCGTAGTAAGTAGTCGTGCTATAAATAACTAGTAGATGTCGTTAGCGCAAATAATAGTTAAGTATATTAACTATAAAGAACAACGCGCGACTCGGTAGTAGCTTAATATATATATATTAAGAGCGACCGGCCTTATAGTTACCTCGTAGTCGACTTACGCGACTTACTAGACGTGGCCGACTTACTAGTAACTCGCTAGTAACTTAGGTACGACTCGCTAGGCTCGTATGCGACTTTATATAGACTATAAGGAATAATATACGACTCGGTAGTAACTTAATATATATATATTAAGAGCGACCGGCCTCGTAGTTACCTCGTAGTCGACTTATACGACTTACTAGACTCGGCCGACTTACTAGTAACTCGCTAGTAACTTAGGTGCGACTCGCTAGGCTCGTACGCGACTTACTAGCCTTACCCGCGACTCGTAAAATCGCTGGACTCGCGTTTTGGATTTTCGTAACGTTAATCGCCCTTTCTAGACTATTCTAGCTAAATTAGAGTTATTATCGCTATAGTCTACCTTACTACGGTCCTTAGATATAGTTAGGAATACTAACCTTATGTAGCTTACCTAACTTAGTGCCTTTCCTTATTACAGCCTAATTTATAATCTCTATAGTAGTGCTTATAACAATTAGACGGCCTTTAGCCGCGTTAGTACGCGCCTTATTAGACTTACCGCCCTTGGATATATCGATAAGGCGACGCTTCTTAGAGGGGGTGTTACTAGAGGCCTATAGAGTGTATTAGCTCGCCCTAGAATGCGCTACTTAGGGGTACCTATAGCCCGGTCGAGTATAGCCTTAGCGTAACAGTCCTACTTCGTTACCTTCTACCTCGTCTCCTCCTAGGTCGACGTTCTAGAGTACTAAGAGAGACTATCCTTATTACGAAAGCTGCTATCTAACTTCCTAGAGACCTAGTCTATTAGTAAGCTGGTCCAGAATAGGCTAGAACAGACAACTTATGCCTCTATAGTGCTAGTATAGTATAAGACGCGGTTACGAAGGTCCTCTACCTCCCTAGGGGTATAGTTACGGTTATAGATAGTCTTAATGTCGGCGTTAATAGCCTTCTAGGCGTTCTCGGAGTCTAGAGGCATCTAAGAGAAGGTTAGTACGAGCTAGAATAGGGTAGGAATAACCTACCTAGAGGCAGTCTACGTTCTTGTTATATAGGTAACCTACGTACTTAGCCGTAATGCCGTCCGGAGGCTTGATCTTAGATAGCCGGTAGATCTTGGAGGGATCCTAGCCTTCCTTAACTGCCGATAGGTAGGAAGAGTACGAATAAGCGTTATACTCGCTACTGCTAGCTAGGACCGACTACTTATACTTCTTATAGAGATAGCTTAGAGCGTACAACATTATGCTAGTCTAGACCGAAGGTTAGCTAATCTAGCGATAATCTGGACTATTCTGCCGCCCCTTAAGGCTACTTACTTTAGGTAGGTTTATAGAAAAGAAGGTTGAAAAAGAAGGCTGAAGTTAAAGACTTTAATAAAAAAAAGGTGGACCTACCTTTTATTCCAAAACCGGACACCAGGCACATATAAGGACCCACTCTTTCTTTCAAATCCGGACACCGAGTACATACGACTATATAATGCAAAGTACAACTAAGGATAGCCGCGAAGGGGGGAGGGGGGCAATATAAGGAAACCCTTACTAATAGCTACTATCCTAGCTCTTTCTACTCTTATCTTCCGCTACCTAGAACAACCTAGCGCAGGAAATAACAGAAGAACTCGCACTAACAATAGAGGGACCTCTACGCCCGTATAGACGGCCTTTAGGCCTCTACTAGCGACTAAAGGCCCTCTACTAGTATACGAAGGGACATATATAGTTAAGCGAGACCTCTCTAGTCCATTCCTCTCTCTATCGAATCGAGTCGTTACCTACTAAGCTCTCTTGTTTTTCGGTCCCAACCTACGAATATCCTTAAGCTACTTCTAATAGTAGCATCGCTATCCTAGGAACGACTTTATTTATATAAGCGAGGACTCTAAGTACTACGTCGCTTATTATATGCCTACTAGTAACATAGTTCGTTTCGGTTTACAACGATAGAAGGGTCTCGAAACACTTACATTATAGAGGAAGACTGCAAATTTCACTACGCCCCTAGTCTCGAGTCTATACGGAGGCATCCACTATGTTCTAACTCGGCGTACGATCTTATATAACTAAGAGGAAAGTAATTTAGGGTCCCTAGCTAGAGTTAATCTTCTATACGCCGAGTAGTAGCATCTAGTAGTCCGTATAGCTCGAGAGTATACTAGCCGTACGCATTATTAATAGTAGTAGCGGCACTATTCTACGGTCGGACAAGATTAAAGAAGGTATACTAGATGCTCGGGTTTATGTCTCCGGCCGGCGGGTTAGATAGTCCTTATCTATCGAGGTTAAGACTAGCTCGGGTAGCGTTATAGTAGGATCTTACCGTAAAGAGCTCGTAAGAGACGAGGACTTTATCCGGCTAACGGACGTTAATATACGTCTCTTATAAAAACATATATATAGCCTTCCTAAAGGTTACTTATAAGAAGGTACGATGTCGGACCTATTGTAATAGCGGAATAGCATTAGACTTTAGTCGCTAGAGTATCCGCGACTATATAATGTTAAACTACGATTACTAAATCGAGAAGGCGAATGTCTAGATAAAGTATATACTACGACCGGCATACGATTGCTTAATTAGATAACCGGGAATAGAACGTCCTAACTAAAAGGTTATCTATACTTTTAGGCTCTCTTCCTAGATTAAGGGTATTAGCCGGAGACCCTTATAACTCTACCTTCTTCTAATACATTACGTCGAGATATCGAGCTCGCAAAAGCGCTAGGCTTTAATAGCTACCGGAAGCATTAAAAGATAGAGAATCCTATATTTATATACTAGGTAGATCGGCTCGGCTTCCTAGTCTAGAGTAAGATGGTAAATTGCTATTACTTTAGCGTTAATATAATATAGCGCTTCGACCGAGAGTAGATAGGGATAGTATAGAGAGATTTTAACTTTCTATCTATAGTAACCTAGACGCCGGTTAATAAGAGCTAGGGATATCTAGATCTCGGTAGTAATAAGAGGCAACGTAACTATATTCGCTTGATCTACTAGACTATAAAGACGAACGATACTATAAGACTAATTAACGACAACTACGGCTAGGAGTATATTATTACTAACATCTTATCTTTCTATAACTACGCCGATAGTCTAGGTATAGCGGAGCGGTGCTAGTCGCTTTAGGAGATTATTAGACGAGGGAGGTCTATATTTATTAGACTAATTTATAGTAAACATAGGATCGAAGACGAAGGTTTAAGATATATTTACGGTACGGGGGTAATATATACTAAGTTTAGAGGAGCAAACATCGCGGCGTCGAACAACGATCCTTATAAAGGTAATTAGGGCTATATAATAGTAAAAGATGCGTAGGATCTACTAAATCGAGTTAGAGGCTTAATAATAGGTATCATAAAAGCTAGATACTATTACGGGATCGTCTAGATATAGTTTACGAACATTAAATAAGAGTAGAATAGGTTATATACCTACGACTAAAAGGAGAAGTTGCCCGCTAGTTAGATAAAGTAGTTAATAGATCGGGTATAGGAGGTATACTTTAAAAATAGAGTCGGGTGGTAATACTATTATAGAGCGGATCTACGCGCTTTCTTTCTAGTTAGCATCGCTTAGGCAATTTCTAGAACAATTAAGCGGATCTACTACCTCGTCCCCGTAGTACAAATGGTCTTAGGCTACCGCTAGACTTATATCTAGCGTACGTAATCCCGCTACCGTATAAATCCCGCCGTACTATCTTAATATCTTCCGTAGAAGGCTTAGCCGCTATCCTCTCTCTAGCGCCCCTTATAATAAGAAGTGCATAAGTATATTATAGCCTCCGATTTTATACTACCGAGTAAGATTTCCTCGATATCGGCGACGATTATAATAACTAGCGTAGTAAGATCTTCTACGTAGTAAAGTTAAGGTTACCGCCTAACTTAAGAACTCCTAGCTACGAGAACGCCTAGATAGATTACTAACGCGGCTAATTGGGCTTTAGCTAGAGATCTTTCAAGGCTACCGTTATTATTTATAGCTATATCTTAATTAACATCCTCGAGCGCGTGCCCGACGATAATAGAATAAATACGTTACGTCTCTTAGCCTACTTAAAGACCCGGTATAAGGTATACGAGTTTATAGTATATACTACTAAGGTCCGTAGCCTTATCTAATTATTCCTTTCCCTACCGAGAAAGAGATCGTTAAGGCCGCGGATATCGTGAATCTAAGTTTAGAGAAGGGTAACTTAAAGCTCGCGGGCCGGATTAATATTATGCCCGCCGTTACGTAAACTTATAAAGATATACGTATCGCAACATCTAGAGTAATCTTTAAGAACCGCATATTTAGCTTCTAATTCGAACGCGTTCTAGCGTATCTCGTCTACTCGATAATCGAGACTTAGTTTAGCTAGGTCTCGTAGCTTTACTATTACGACATCCAAGGATACCGGCTTAAGTTTCTCTTCTACGGGTAGCCGATAATTATTACGCTAACCGTCGATACTAATAATAAGATTTAGCTAGAGAAAAAATTAACGCTAACTAAGTACTACTCTAGGGTTCAAGCGTAGTCCGATAAGTTAAGAGAGTAGGTTATTTAGGCAAATAAGAAGTCTTACGCTACGAGTAGAGAAAGAAGTATAAGGATAGAGTAGTAAGATAAATAAGATAAAATTATAATTAAACTACATATAGCCTACTTAAAATCCACTCTATTCTATTCCTATCTTATTCCAATCCTATCCTTCGCTACCTATCGGTATGTTCTAATCGGGATATAAGTTAGCTTATTATACGGTAAACTAGATTAACCGAGTTTCGGTAAAGTTCCACTAAATATATAGCCCAATACGTAATTAATTAGTTGTCTAACTAAAGGAAGGTAGAAAGGAGGGAACAAACGAGGTATACACTCGTCAAGTCATAACTAAGCATGTTCCTGCCTCTTGCACTAACAAACATCAACTGTTCCCAATGTTCGGGAGATCAGTTGTAGTAGCACAGCCCTACGAATTCGTGCCAGGTGCAATAGCCGGTCGCGCGTTGGCATGCCCTCCGGCCCAGCTACCAAGTGTTGGTTAGATGTACATTCCCGCTGAAGATGAAATGCCTAATATAGACTTTAGGCGACATACCTTTTCGCAATCAATTGGGTGGATCGCACTGCATTGTTTGCCGCGACCGGGTACGGAGACGCAGCCGCCTTTGTTGCCTGATGGATCTCCTCCAGGGTTCGTGTCGTCCCGAACTTCGACACCTGGCTGCGAGACCGGATCGGCCAGGGCTTGGTTGAAGAAGACCAGAAGGGCCAACGCGGTGTAGGTCTTGAACAGCATTGTAGTGTAGGAGAAGTGCTTGGAAGAAGATCCGGGCAGGGAGATTGCTCGAGATCGAGGTGGAAGATCTGGGTGGGCAGATTGCTCAAAGATGGAGGTGGAGCAGGAGAGGATGTGACTTGGAATGACTTGGACAAACGGTGAACTTGGTGCGGGTTATATATCTCTCAAAGGCCCACCTCGCGAACGATGCCCAGGCTCTCGCCGCTTCGTATACAGCTTCTCGTACCGCCTGCACCACCAGTCTCTTGACCTCGTCGGCTCACGTTCTCGGGGGCAATCATACCCTTGTCGGCAATTCCTGTTGGCTGGATACTGGTGTATCGTCACCGCCCATCGAGCTAACCGGATATGGATGCTGCTGGAATGCATTTGTTGAAAATCGATAGGGCACCCTCGTCGCGCTAGACAAGCCCCCCCTCGTAGAAACAGGGCCCCCCTTCCTAAGCTAAATCCCCGCCCCCCTTCTAAGGTAGCCTTATTAGCGGAGAGAACGCTCTTTATTACGGCGCCCTAGGGAGCCTATAACTAGTAGTCGGGCGACGCGCCTCTCGAAAAGTACGGAGTTAATGTAAGCGAATAAAAGAAACAAGAATCGTCGAATTCTATAGAAAAATTATAAGTTAGCGTATCTAAAATTAAGACGAAACCTTAAAACCTTTTTATATAAGGAGCTAATTATACCGTTACACGGTCGAAGTACTATCGTTATATAATAGTCGAAATATAAGGAACTATATTAATAGGCGGGCACGATAAACCCTAGATACTTTACTAGAAGTAGAGGACGAATATAGAAAATAGGAAATAACGCTAATAAGAGTAAAAGGGGTTAGCGAGTATACTATAAGGCTTATAAGTGCTAAAAGGCCGTACGTAAAGCTATATCGTACCTAGTATCTCCCTTATAATTACTGCGTATAGATAACCCCTAACTATAACGACGTCCTTATAACATCGACTAAGGAACCTATATTCTATATACCGGTATAGTACTAATAGTTAACAAAGTCTATCTAACCCGCTTAAGTATATTTCGACTATTAATTAAGAGAACGCATTAACGCGGAAATGCTAGTAACATACTTAAGAGGCTATATACGTCCGATATACTTACCTACTATTCTTAGTATAGTTACCTTACTAGTACGACGGTTAGCGCATTAAACTATGTTACGTATAAGGTACCTATACTATATAGGAGGAAGCGGCCTATGTTAAGCGAGCTAATTACATTAGTCTATTTAACATTATGTCCTAAATAATATAATTATAAAGTAAAATCCGGAAACGGCTAGATAGCTAAAAATTCAGCTAACTTTATACGCTTATAGCTCTAAAACGATTACCTCTACTGCCTCGAAACTACTCCTAATCGATCCGCCGGCATTAATAGCCTATATAGCGACCCTCTTAAGTAATTACCTTCTTATACCGAAGCCGAAACGAGCCCGTAATCCGACCGATATTATACTCCGTAAGTAAGTCCTATACCTCTTATATCTACTGTCTATATACCTCCGGAGTCGATAGTAATAGGTAGAAATAATTAAGGCGGTATTTTATAATAGCCTATACGTTCTTAATTAAATTAAGGTCTAGTAAATTAGCTAGCTAGACGTCGAGACTATAAGGGATTTAAAGGCGATCTACCTCGTTTCGAAAGAGAGCGGCTTTATAAACGGACGTACTATCTAGTATAAGTATTAGTAGTAAGAGCGTAGCATTATCTATAATAAGCGAGATATCTATATTACTATTAACGGCGTCTTCGGCGTCTTAAGTAATAGGCGTTAGGCTTCTATACCGGCTATTAATCGAGTAGAACGAGTTAATACTACTACTAGCATCGAAGTGCTCTTATAATCGTATTATAGCTTCTTCGTTACTATACTTACGCTAAAACCGGTATAGCTCTAGTATTATATACTCTTTAAGGCTAGTAGCGGTTATCTTTCCCTATGAATCCTTTTAGAGGACGAGTCTACTCTTCTTATTACCGTAGATAAAAGCGAAAACTAGCTATGTCTTCTATCGCTTATACTTAGGCCTAAGATAGTCCGGATCGAACGCCTTATCTATACGACGAATAACTAGAAACTTCTTTATACTACCTTAGCCAAATGTAGCTACATTACTAAACTAGAAGGAGCGGCTACTATCTAGCTAAACGAGGCACTACTAACCGGACTATAGCCTTAAATCGAGTCCGTTAGCATCTAGAAACGGCGTATGTTTAGCTACTCGCTTAAAGTATCTACACTCGTTAAGCCTCTAGTAGATAGTGTCTATAGAGTATACTAGATAAAGCCGATCTTTAATCTACTAGTATGTCGCTCTACGTCCTTCTACGCTACTAGTTACGTATTCGATAATCCGGTTAGCTATAGGTATGCTAAACTAACGTAGTCTACGAAGGAAGTAACTTCCTAGCGTTACTATCTCGTTAGCTACCCTATATACGGTAGTGTATAGCTTACTAAGCGTAGCTATAATACGAATTAACGTCTAGCCGGCTACTCGTTTTAGAGCCTTAATACGCTATTAAATGCTATATAGTATTAGTCTATGCTAGCGTAGCTTATCGATATCTACTAGTAGCTCTATATTAAACTATATAGGCTCCGGTATCTATAGAGCTAGCTATAGTAGTAGTCGACGACTAACCGTACTATTAGTAAGGACTAGACGATAACCGATAATACGGCGAGTAGTACTAGTCGTACTAGATTTACCGGCGGTATTAGAAGGAAGTAGATAAAGCGGCGGATCGAGGGCATTAGAGCTATTAGAGCTAGAGCTAGTGAACGAGCGTTAGGGGTTAATATATAGTATTACTAATAAATAGACAATTAAAAGGATAGTAAGGGTTTAATTACACTAATCCTTACCGGATATACTAGCTATATAGATACTAGTTACCTATATAGTAAAAACGAGTATTCGAGCGAAAGTATACTACTTACTAACAATTACACTGCTTATAACTTACTATACCGCTTACACTGCTTACTACTACGCGGATAGTAACAATACTAACGTAAGAGCCTTATTACCGACATACTAATATTAGGGTCAAGGATAACATACTAATCTAATAGCCTTATAAGCGCTAAATAGCCTTCTAACCGGCCGCTCTAACTATATATAGACGGTACTATAGCTAATCGATTAATAGTACGAACTATAAGGGAGTATAATTAGGTAGTAGCTAACATATATAAGTAGTCTAGATACGAATGTCTATATTGCCTACCGAAGGGAATCGAAGGGAGGTAGGAGGGAATAAAAGGGAGGTATATATACTAAGGCCTCGTACGGGCCTACTTCGGGTTAGTATTACGCCCGAAGTAGGCCTAAATTAGGCCTATGCTAATCTAAGGCATTAACTCCCTAATAGAACAACACTACTATCGTACAGACAATACTATAGCTAACCGATCTATTAATAACCTATAGTAATACTATTACGATAGTAACTCTATTAGCTAAAAACATAGCACTAACTACTAGCGCTACGATATAACTATACGACGCTAACTCGTACCCCGTACCCCGTCTAATAGTACCGTATAGTAACGTATACGCCTTCCCTATAAGACTAGGCTAATAGGTTTAATAATTTAATTAGGCGAAGACCGTTCTTACTATTTAGTAGATAGGCCGCTATATAATATAGACTTAAGGCTAATATCTACGTAAGCGAGTTCTTACTTAGTTCTTACCCTATAGGAATAGCTGTAACAACTCGGCATCTTATTAAGGACTAATTAATATACTATCGTAGAGAGTAATCGAAGACTCTAAGAGCTAACGTTAGCTCGTAAAAAGATTAGTAAGGGCAAGCTAACCGAAGTACTCTCCTATAGGCCTTAGCTAGTATAATTTATAGGTAAACAGGTCTAGTATCCTAGTACGGGTACGAGTATACCGTACTCCAATACGCCTAGTCCGCTATAAGCTCGAGTAAAACTATCCGGTTTGTAATGTAGAATCTAATTAAACCCTATAGCGGGTAGGTATATCGGAGTAGCTACCGTACCTTACTTATACTACTTACTTACTAAGTTTATAGGTGCGAATCGCACTAATAGTTCACTCCTTATAGGTATAACTCCAAGGGGCCCCTAGACGTCCGTAAACTAAGGCGTAGCACCTATTAGCTCGACCCTAGCTTAGCACCGAAGAAGCCGACATAATTATCCTTAGGGGTACCCTAGAAATCCAAGGTAAGATAGCTACTCCGATGTGCCTACCCGCTATATACGCATCCTTACCCTAGCTTATACAACCTCTAGAGTGAAAGCATAAATTAGTGCCAAACTCTCGCTATTGCACTAAGCCTTATATAGTAAAGATCCACCGTCCTAAGCAAGGGTATGTTGTTAGTTACGTGCTAGTGTATAGACCTTATCTACTTGTCGTTATATTAGTGTAGTATAGCCGCTTATAGAGGTTTTGAGGGTGTTGTTAGTATTGCTGCTAGATTAACTAGATACAAAGGAGCTGTATACAAAGGAAAGGTCTATAAACGAGTATGTTAGTGTCTCTAAGCACTGCGTATTCTCTTAGTACTTAGTTAGTCCACCTGCTGCTCGAATAACCGCCTAAATACGGTGTAGTATAGTCGCAACAAGACTATTAAGATACGCCTAAGGTACCTCTTGCTATAGCCTTGTAACAGCCGCTACTACTGCCTCCTTCGAGCGTGCGACAGGCCTTATCTTAGCCAGCTTGTCCTTAATTAGTGCGAATACGTTCTTAATTAGGTTAAGATCCGGTAAGGAAGCTAGCTAGTTTTCGAGCATACGAACACTACGTATAGCAAAGGCACGTACGGTAGAACGAGCAGTATAAGGTAAGGCTCCATCGTACATAAATATAGGCCTACGGTAGTGTCGAGCGCGTTGTTTAAATGCCTTAGCATCCTTACGGATCTCTTAGTCTAGAGCGGCTATATAGTCGACTATAAGGGGAAGGATATAAAGCTAGTAGGAGTGCTAGTTAAAGTTGCCGTAGATGTCGCGATTCTAGTGGAAGATTGGCCCTTTAAACTAGCCTAAGAAGCACATCTAGAAGTGCTAAACATAGCCGTCTATAAAGCGCGGTAATAAATAGTCTAGCTTAAAGGCCTTATATAGTTATCTAGTAACGAAGATACGCGAGTGCACGTTGCGAGAGCTAGCTATTTTATCGCTCTACGCGACGTTCTTCTAATTATCCACGGTCTAGTGTTAATGCTCGAGAGCCTAGATAAGACGTACTTGTCGCTTAACCTCGTTAAGCTATAGCTTCTTCTTCGTAACGTACCGCTTATATCCGAGCTTATAATAGATCTTCCTTATTATCTACACCGAGAAGGGTAGGTCGAGTGCCTCTACTAGCTCTCCCTATAGCATATAGCGGTGCTTAGTACTACCGATAAGTGCGTTATAGATGCGAAGGCGTTAAGGGGACGAAGAAGCGGCTCTTCTCGTAGTGTCTTTAGATACCGCTATCGGCTACGTTTCGGTATACTAATCTCGTAGACTACTCGTAACATAGTGCCTACGCGAAGGCCGGTAAGTTCTAAGAGCTCCTTTACCCTCTAGTAGAGCGTCGAATACAACTGCTTTATTAGTTGTCGAGTAGTATAAAGGATACTAGGGTAGTAAGGTAGAGTCGTCGTCGACGAGGTAGCTAACTTATCGTTAGAGCTATTGCTAGCGGTAGTAGTAGTAACTAACGTATACTTGTTTCTACTACCTATAACACCGTGATTCTTACTAGTAAGGTCGACAATAATAGGGCGTAGTTAACGTAGAGCTAGCTCTATAGTACGGAGTAGTGCGCTACTACGAGTATAAGCACGACGACGGCTAAACTTACGATAGTACTAGTCCGAGTACGTATAAGGTATAATAAACGAGCTTTTAAACGAGTGTCTTAATTAAAGGCAGTGCTAATTGTAGTAATAGAGCAGCATATCCACGGCTAAGCGCTTCTTTATACCCTCTCGCACCTCCTCTTAGACCTCCAAAACTCCCTTATCCAACGTTATAGCTATTACGCAATATCCTCTTAATCGTAGCTACTATAGACTCGAAATCCGTACCCTCTACGTATTGCGCTAATCCGGCTCTTTTAACCGCCCTTCGAGCTTCCTTAACGCTAACAATCCCTCTAATCTCGCTATTAAATGCCTTATTTACCGCTAAAAAGAGTAAGGATATCGCATAGAAGGAGGACAACGATCGGTTATTATAGTATAAAAGGCGCGATAAAGAGGGTAGAGGTATACGCGTATATAAACAAATGTTAGCCGCACGGACGATTTACTAACACTAATAAGAGGCTCGCAATAGCAACACGATTGATACAACCTTCTTAAAAGGACGATTGGATCGACACGATATTATTAGCTAACAAACCATAGCAATAGTCCACCTCTGCGGACGATCCGAGTGGATATTCCTGTATGCACAAGACAGGTTGTACCTGCTCCGACGGTTAGATTTTCGTAGATGGGTGTGTAACCTTGCCTTCGAGCTCGAGCACACCCAGCCCTGTCCTGAGGTTGCCCCTGCCCGTCACCTCCAGCCCGAGCGACCAAAATGCCGATACTTCGTACTAAACTATGCTCTGCTCGCTAAAGATCCAGTCCAAGCTAGCTAGACCCATCGGTGGAGAATCAGTGCACCACGCCTGTGCTGAATACCATCACTCAAGGCCCGTAAAGAAGAACTGGTGTTCTGCAGGTCGAATTGGTTCGGAATGTTTGGCAGGGAGCGGACGTTGATTCCTACAGCACCAGGGTCTGTACTGCTAAATACTATCCCTGGAAGGTCCTTGCACGTCTCCGCATCCGTGGCCTTCCCCTTTTCACAATCTCCGCTCGAGCCATCGGCGACTGTGCGTCGTGCGTACGCTGGAAACTGTTCCCTGCAAGATCCTCGCACGTCTTCGTGTTCGTGGCCGTACGCGTGTCCACAACCTCCGCTCGAGCCATCGGCGACTGTGCGTCGTGCGTACGCTGGAAACTGTTCCCTGCAAGATCCTTGCACGTCTTCGTATTCGTGGCCGTACGCGTGTCCACAACCTCCGCTCGAGCCATCGGCGACTGTGCGTACGGATGGTGTCACCTCAGCCATCCCGGCATCTGGCCAGCGCTCCAGGTGATGCGATTCGTAACATGCTGCTTCACGACCTTTGGCTTTGGGCAACAAATACCACATGGCAGGGCACCAAGAAGGTTTGAGACAGGAGAAATTGAACTCAGATAAGGAACACATGGCAGCGTGCGTGACGACCGAGTGGAGGGGGCGGATCGTACCGAGCAGAAGGGAGGACCAGGCGGTGTTGCAGCAGGGACATTACAGCTTGCGCCGGGGAGTTGGTGTATACAGCTCGGCCGACCAATGTAGGATGCTAAGCCGACCTGAAAAATTTGGCTTTTTAGGGCCAAGTAGTCGTCCGAACAATTAAGGGGTAGGCTTGGCGCGGAGTGAAAATTCTATATACTTGCCTTCTACCTTTCCTTCTTTATAATTATACTTTGATTTTGCCCTCTTTTTTAATATAGATCTACGCGAGTTAGAGTATATCGATAGACTCTATAACGACGATAACCTCTACGAGAAGCTATATGTAATCGATTTACTAAATAAGAAATTTTATAATACGTTTAAGAATATATTCGCGAATATGTTTCTAAATACGTTCGTTATTATATTTATTAATATATTACGTAGTATAGGACGTCCTATAACTAGATACCGTAATTACGGAGTATTAGGGAATTATAACGACGATTATAGATATAGAGGTAGTATCTCTAATACCCGAATACCCTAAAACATACTCTACTAGCTATATATATATTATCGATATACGTACGACCTCGGACTTAAGGAAGAAGTTAGAAAAGATAGGATATTCTATAAGGTAAATCCTAATATATTACGAAATAAGTTAGTAAATATATTGTCGAATATATTATATAATATAACTAGTACCTAGCATAAAATAAACATAGGATATACTATTCGTTCCGAAACCTATCTATAGCATCTCGATATACTAATATTAATACGAGGGTACGTATATTACTCTTAACATAAGTTATATTATATTTAAGAACATGTTCGCTTATATATTATTTAGGGAACAAGCGTAATATAAAGGTAGAGTAGATCTATTACGAAAAAAAAATCCTAAGGAGCGTAAGGACCTTAGTATCCTTATACTCCTCGCGCTACTCGTTCCTATATATGTCGATAAGGACCTCGCGTTCTACTTATACCTTCCGGGTTTTTTGGATATTACTTCTTAACCTTATACGTAGAGCTTTCTTTATCTTCGTCTACTCCTATATTACCTATTCGACTAGCCGTTACCCTCTCTAGGCATAATCGTAATATATAGTATACTTTCGCTTAAACCTCTTTTAGTACCTATTAAACATTCCTATCTTAGTACTTAGATCTAGGTTAATCTACTTTATTTATAAGGTACGCATCCGGTCTTTTAAGATGCGTATATACTATTCCGTAAAAGCTTACTACTATACTTAAAGCCGAGTAACGTACTATTTCCTATATATCTATCGTTAAACCTACGCTCGTATTATTAGCTAGACGACTAAAGACACGTCTCTATAGCGCGTTAAGAACATTATAGTAAAATAAATTAGTTCGAGACGTATATACTATCTTTCTAGCTATCGTCCTCGCTACCCTTATAGTCTTTATATATAATACGTACCCGATTTAACTTTCGCGCCTAGCTAGTAGCAAAACTACTACTATATAAAGACTTCTATTTTTCCTCGTTAAACGGTTTCTTTCTATCGGCATTGTTCTACTTACTACCCTTTATAGCACTCTTTTGGGTCTATATGTTATACTACTAGAGAAGCTCGCCTCGTTCTATACTAATCTTACTTATAAGTAGGTTCTCTAACTCTGCTTACGCCGTCCTCGATAGGGCGAACTGTTTGTTCTTTAGGTAGTATACTCCCGTAACGTTACTATACTACTATGTTAGCCTCTATAATACGAATAGTATCCTATTACTCGTACCTTTCGCCCGCCGCCGGAGTCGGTCTAGTAGTCGCGCTACTACTATATTAATACGTTAGCTAGATACCGTCGTCTACGCTCCTAGAACTATACCTTTTACTCGTCGATAGGGTTTACTCTACGGCGGCGTTATTACTATACTAAAACGTTAGCTAAATACTATATCCGGTACACGACTTATACCTTTTCCCTATCGTTTTAATATCCGCGCCGCTACTACGGCACCTACTATCGTATTATTAGCCTACGTTTAAGCTACGTATATACTTAAGAGCGCCCCTACCTAGCCTCGTTTCTAGTGTTATACCCTTGTTCCTCCTCCCTCTCGTCTACCTCGCTATTTCTACGGTTAGCACCTACGCTTATAATAGTCTCGTAGACTTACCTTTCTTCCTAATCCCCTAAATTATCGCCGTCTAGTGCTAAACGGTTCCTACTACTAGGAGGTCCCTCGTTACTACTTATGCTAATAGCACTGTCGTCTAAGAATAGTATAGCCTTAGTCGAGAGTAGACGCCTAGTATATAGCGTCGTATTTACGGGTAGGCTACTCCGTAACTAAGTACCTTATAAAGAGCCCTTATCTATCTCTATATCGTCCGCGTCGCCTCCCTCTTAATTGTCCTCCGTATTACTCTCGGCGTATAGTACGCCCTCTAAGGAGTCTTTATACGAGGCCGTCGAGATGTTACTCTAGAAGCGCTCTTTAAATAGCTACGGAATGTTCTCGCGGACCTATTTCATTACATATTTTAGGATGCCGGCTCGGCGCCGGTCGCTCTAGCTATACTACTCGTCTAGCTTATTTTTGAATATCTATTAGATATATACTCGGTCGAGGTTCTAGTATTAATAGTTATCGTTAGCCTTCCGAGCCGTTAATAGGGTAGTCTATATATTATATACCGCGTATATCGTCGTATATATGCTAATTAACATATAAGCCGATACGGTCTTGAAATAGCCGGCTATATCTAGCCGGATGCTAGCGACTTTCCTATCGTACTATTAGCCTAATACCTAACTTAGCTTAGTCTCGACCTACTATTTTTCTATCTATATATTCGAATAGTAGCTCGTTTAGCACGATCTAGCTCTATATAAATGCTACTACTACTAGACCTCCTTCGTCGATATTCGGAGTACCTAGTATAGTCCTTAAGAAGTTCTTAATCCGGTCTACGGTCGTATTATAATACTATCTAAGTTTTTCCCTTATCTACTACATTAGCCTTATCCGTTCGCTCGTAAGTACTACCTTACTATCTAAAACGCTCCTCTAGGCAACTCGCTTAGTCCCCTCCCTTCGACGATACCTTGTTTCCGATATTGTTGTTTGTTGTTTGTTTGTTCCATTTACGTCCTATAGGAGTCTATAACTATGTAGGACGGCTGTCTTACGACAGCAGTCTTTCTATATACAATCGTTGTTCTCTAT
>JALRMM010000500.1:0-24252 GCA_026122155.1 Zymoseptoria crescenta
CTCTTTATATCTACGAAAATCGCGCTAACGGAGGATCGCGTTTTCGGAAATCGGGAAATGCGGAATTCGACCGGTTGGCCACTCTGGGCCTACCTACCATTCCGGCCAATGGTGGGGTCAACAATGAGAGTGGCCCAGGATCTAGACCTCACGCTTCACATTGGTGCACTCGCGACAGCATCATTCTTCGTTTCACTGCACCTCAGTCACCAGTGTACCTCGAACTCGCTCTTGCAGGGAATCGACAGCTGTTGTGCAAGGGCAAGGCAAAGGTGACCCCTCGCCGGCGGACCTGCGTCCCGTCTCTTGTGAAGAAGACAAGTCTTCATCATCGCCGACAACATGATCCTAGGACCACGCAGAGTATTGATGCTCTGAGTATCCAGCAAATATCGACAATTGTATCGACACCACTTTGGCTAGGGATTGTTCATGGACACGAGGCTGTAGGTCCTCGACAACGCTGCTGTACCTCACTATGTCGATCTCTTCCGTACAGTTTCTGTCCACAGAGTACGAGGCGCCTCGGTGGTCGGTTCTCAAACGACTGTCCACCAACACTCCTCTGGGTGGTCGATCACCTCGGAAGGCGGCGAGCCTGTTTCACCCCGAAACACCAGGTCTGGCGCGAGATCATCAGATCGTACTGTCCCAAGGATCGGCATAAGAAGGGACTACGACATCTGGGTCGACATCGACCCGGGGAGGACGGCGGTGATGGGTGCGCATAACACCGTGACCTACTGGTTCCCGGGACTTTTCCCCACGGCTGGAGGTGATCCTCCATTTGACCGGGACTTGGGCCATCTTTTCCTTTAGGAACCTGAGGCAGGGTGCTCTTGGGGTCCGACTGCGCCATCCTGAGAATTTGCGATGTGCATGATCCGTAGCGGGGAGGTCTGATGGCGGGCTACCAAGAGGACCACGGGAAGGGAGGCGTTGAATGATTGTGCAGATATCGATGGTCGTACACTGGGTGCAATTCCTGCGAGGCCAGTGCTTCAGCAACCAATCGTCGTTGTCAATAGTTCTGCAATACACAAGAGGTTCCCATGCAGATAGGTAGCTGCATCCCCAAGGGAGGTCGGATGGAGCCAACCACCAACCTGACTTCAAAACGGATGGAGCGCTCTTGTTCGTTGTCCGATTATGTCAATGATTCCCGTGTCACGTGTGCACAACGTCCTCTGCTCGTCGACGCCCTGTTTCATGTGCCATCGTCATGAATCCGTCGACTTGCACATTGCTACTATTATTGTTGATCAGATCACGCCAGGCAGCAACTTCCAACGATTCACCTCGTCGACAAGGTGAGCTAGAACTAGTCCCACTACCCTGCCATTGTCCTCGCCTCGTGGCCGTCTCGTTCAACAAGGGTGGCTTCTTCCGCTCGCCGGACTTCATGTGCTTGGACATCACTCTCCCAACGCTGCAGTAGACCCACCCGCGCCTTGCCTCGCTGTGATGTACAGGACGATACGTCCACAATTGCTTTTGTGACATGCGACGATGCGGGTGAAAGGCAAGGGTTGACGAACGAAGTCCGGATTCCGGAAAACAGCGAGATCTAGCATGCCTTCAAGGAGTCTGACAGCAAGATGACAAACGTTGCGGTCAAGCTCTCGTCTCTTGACAATCTGATGGCACTTGACAGTCCTGTCCCGGCAAACCCAAGATCCCTTGCCTGCTGCTCTCGCGAGCTGACGATGGTACCTTACTGGATCTCGCACATTTCTCGCTCTTCCGGACGAGACTCGGGCTTGGACATCCGTGCCATCCTGGACCATGCAACACGCAGACCTCTCATGGATTGTCACGAAGCTTGGGTGAAAGTTTGTTGGACGTGAATTGATGTGGGAAACGGGACCTCATGATCATTCGGCGGCGACTTCGGATCGGTCTCTTCGTGGCTCTCTGCGGGTGCAGATTGTGTGTCCTTTTCCGGCCGATGTCGAGGTCGAACACGATCGACTGTGTGGATGAGCCTCCACGGTGAACCTCAGGCTTGAGATCAAGGTCTTGAGATCCAGGAGGTTCACCGTATTCATTGACATTCACGAAGACGGGACGTCCTGTGAATACGGTACGATTAGGGCTCTCTGCGCTCGTCTCGGTAAACGGCATCAAAAGGATCGACACCCCGTCTTTTCATGACATGACTGTGATGATGCGACGCGTTTGCACCGCATCTCAACCATCCCTTCAGACGTCTTCATTTCCCGGCTTCTGTTCTGATCCTCGTTCTTCGTCACGCCTGCATGCTCCACCATGGCTTGCCCGGAGATCCATCTCTCCTCCCTTGAGAAGCCGGAAGACTCGACATATACACCGGAGGCCGATGTCGCTCAAGATGTAGACAACCCCGACAAGAGCGACTCCACCAGCACGTTCGGCGCAGACGATGGCGATGGCATCGACAACGACAACGACAACGACGACATCATCTGGCATTACCTCGAGTTCGAAACAGAGCTCCCCTCGCCCGCGCATCTCTCCCATCCCAACGCCAATCCCGCCCGAGCAGAGCCGCCACCAGAATGTCCCGACTTGAAGCAATACACCTCCCCCTTCCTCTGGTCCCCGATGCGCAAACGCCTGATGACCTGGCTCTCCTGTCTGGTCACGTTCGTCGCCGCCTACAACTCCGGCGCGTACAGTCCGGGCGTCGCGCAAATGTCCTCGGAATGGAACGTCTCCCGCATCGCCGTCCTCGTCGGAATCACGACCTTTACCTGCGGCTTCGCGATCGCGCCCATGTTCCTCGCGCCCTTCTCGGAGATCAACGGTCGACGACCCGTGTTCGTCAGTACGGGTTTACTGTTCGTGGTCTTCCAGATCGTGTGCGGAGTGACGCCCACCTTTGCGGGCATGTTGATCAATCGATTCCTGGCCGGTGCGATGAGCAGTACTTTTAGTACAATGGTCGGCGGTGTTGTGAGCGATATCTATCATGCGCAGGATAGGAATACGGCCATGACATTGTTCTCGGCGGCTGCTCTGCTTGGGACGGGTTTCGGGCCGTTGATATGTGGTTTCATTGCGAACCGGACGACGTGGAGGTGGTGGGTAGGAGGTACAGCGATGGGGATTGATGCGATGGACGCTGACGATGCGCAGGATTTTCTATTCTCAGAGTATCTTCGATGCAGCGGTGATGGTCATCGTCATCCTCTTCTTCGCGGAAACTCGCGGTTCCGTGCTCCTCTCCCGCAAAGCCAAAGCGCTGAACAAATGGTACGAGAACCTCGAAGCTGCCGGCTACCCAGGCGTCATGATGCCCTCCCGCAACAACTCCTCGCCGGAAAAGAAGACACCTCAACGCATCCGGTGGAAAGTCCTCGCCGACGAAGAACGAAGCAGTATCGCCACCATGCTGCGCATTTCTCTCTTACGACCATTCACCATGCTCTTCACCGAGCCGGTCGTCTTCTTCTTCAGTCTATGGGTCAGCTTCTCCTGGGGTGTGCTGTACATGACGTTCGCCAGTGTTCCCTTGATTTTCGAAACGACGTACGGCTTCAACATCGAGCAAGTCGGTGGCATCTTCGCGGCCACGTGCATTGCGAGCATACTGTTCGCCATCGTGGCCATTTACCAGGAAGATCTGGGGAGGAAGTATCTTCCCGCTAGCCAAGTCGCTCTGTTGGACAGCCCGGAAGGAAGACTCTACTTCGCTTGCGTCGAGTCGGCGTTACTCCCGATCGGATGTCTTTGGTTGTGTATCACCGGAGCATACCCTGGGATTCACTGGATCGTGCCGACGTTGGGCTTGGGTTGTTCCACGATGGTATGATCTCCCCGCACCATGAGTTTCTTTTCCCAATTGCTGACAACAAGGGGTTTTCTCACAACAGGGCATCTTCAGCATCTACCTCGCCGTCTTCAACTACCTCGCAGACTCCTATCACCGCTACGCCAGCAGCGCTCTCGCCGCACAATCCTTCTCCCGCAACATGCTCGCCGGCGCGTTCCCTCTGTACGCCCCCTCCACTCCAGCTCAACCCACAAAATTCACGAGCTCCTCTGACTGATATAACGCTTCACAGATTCACGACCCAAATGTTCAACAAACTCTCCTTCCAGGGCGCAGGTGGACTCCTGGGTGGTTTCGGCTTCTTGCTCACGGCCGTGCCCTGGGTCTTGTTGCTTTACGGACCGGCGATTCGAGCGAGGAGTAAATTGGCTAGAGAGATTATGAAGACTTGAAGGAGTGAGAGACTTGTACGGAGAGGGACTTGATGATCATGAGCTTGACGAAGACGACGACACTTTGATGAAGACGAGCTTTGGATGGAATTTGGATCGGATTACTGATAAGAGTCTAGAAAGAGAGAAACGAAAAGCGCCGACACACAAAAGCTATGATATGATGCATGACCAGCAGAGTCGAGCGGGACGATGATACCCAACCAACCCGACGAGTCAAGAGATGAAAAGAAACGAGCGCGCCAACCACGATATTACACCACCTCCCACCCTCATCACTCCAGCCCGACCAAACCCCCGCTCACACCCGACTCCTCTTCCCCCTCCCCCCAGCCGCCGCCGCCGCCCCCTTCCTCTTCCTCGGCGACGGCACCTCCTCCTCATCCTCCTCCATCTCCATCTCCACGTCCACGTCCATCTCCTTCCCCACCCGCCGGCGCCCATCGTACTGTTTCATAACCGCCCAAACCTCCTCGTCCCTCACATGCGGCAACTCCCACACCGTCGGCCTGATGACTCGAGGCTTCACCACTCGGTCCTGCGCGTCTTCCTTGTTCGCTTTGGCCCCTCCTTTACCCGGACTCTGCGACGCGCTACGGCCTGAGAACACGGAGGTGACGCCCGTAGTCAAGCGGTTGAGGAAACCACCCGCGTTGTCTGGCTCTGGCTCAGGGGAGGGCGCAGCGGGGGGGACTTCGTCATGATCTGTGTATCAAAGGGTCAGCAAAAGAAAAGAACGCTCCCTGATATTTCGGTGGGAGAAGAATCTCGAGCTAACTCACTCCTCGCCAGATCCTCATTGATCTGATCACTCATCACCTGCTCCATATACGGCGTCTCCCCGAAGCTGAAGAAGTTCGGCATCCGACGGTGCCACACCTCGGGCGCGGGCATGTATTCGAAAAACGGGTTGGGTTTGTCGGTCCCCGGGAGGAATGGGGGGTTGGTGGTGGAGATGACGGGGCCGCGGCCGGGGACGAGAGGGGGGTTGGGGAGGGTGGTGCTGGTCGTGACGCGGGTGGATGTAGGTTTCGGGGTGCCGCCGCTGCGGAAGGGGGAGTGTTGTTTCCCCGGGGATGCCGTTGGGGTGCGGGCGGCGGCGAGGGACTTTGCGCCGGGGGCGGGGGATTGGGAGGATTGCTTGCTGGGCTTCAGCCCGGAGAGGCCGCGGGGTGTGGGAACCGGATGGGGTTTGTAGCCTGCGAGGCGGCCGGGAGTGCGGATCTGACCTACGGCTCCGGGTTTCCTGTTCGAACGAAAGAGTGTTCCGTTGTCGGCCTGGCGGATGTGTTCCCTGTCGAATGCCCTCATATCGTGAGGCGGAATGGCTCTAGCTCGGACTTGTCCGCGACTGGTCGAAGGACCGGCCGTGCCGTCCACGGCCTCTGGGACACCGTCTTGTCCGGCGCGCCTGATACCGTGGTACCACGCGAGTGACCAGTGATGGTCCGAGATCGGAAGGCCTGTGGGTGGGCCATCGGGAGTACGCGTGTTGTTCAGCGTCGCTTCGTATGCTTGTTGCTCGGTGGCTTGCATGTGGAGCGACTGGGCCGATTTGGTCTTGGTCAGTTCTTCGTAATCGTCCAGCATGCCCACGAGGTCCGCGGCGGTGTTCTCACTTTCTGCAGGACTTTGCGGCTCGCTCTGTCGAACGGGCGACTTGCTGGTGATCCTGCGCATGGGTCGGGTCATGGTGACTGGCTCCTTGTGTGTCCGAGTAGGACTCTTCGATGGGGAACGCTTGATAGCAGCGCCTTTGCTAGAAGACTTCTTTTCCGCTTCGGCCTGCTCAATCGACTGATGCGGCAGACCCGCCACGAGCTCCTCAACTTCATCAGGCATGGGGAAGACAGGTCTGAATTCATGATGGTATCGCCAGTAGATCTTGGCATGGCAGTTCAGCGGTTGCTCCAGTTGCGCGAGACGAGCTTCTTCCTCGAATGGGGCGTGCACTTCTTCGGCTTCAACACTAATGCTGGATTCGCGGCCTTCCCAGCGTTTGAGCAGATCGATCATGATCTTATCCCACTTTGTAAGCTTTCGACGATCGATCATGGCGAGGATCTCCTCGGTGGTTTCCGTAGAGTCATCGTTGTCATCGTCTTCTCCGAGCAAACCACGTTTCTTCAAGGGATCTTCGCTTTGGCTCGCGGTCGACTTGGCTTTCGCTTTGGTGGTCTTGGTGACTTTGCTCGGCGCAAGTTTCTTCTCGAGGGCTGCAGTTCGAACGAGAAACCTGCCACCATTGGTACCGCAACGCGTTGTTGTCGCCCAGAACGTTCCTGCTGGCGCCTGTAGTTCCGCGGCCGCTTTGGAGGCGGTTGCCTTCTTGGCTGGTGATGCAGCTTTCTTCGCGGGCGATGCAGCTTTCTTTGCGGGTGAAGCGGCCTTCTTTGCAGGAGAAGTACCCTTTCTCGCAGGGGAGGCAGCCTTCTTTGCAGGAGAGGTAGCTTTCTTCGCAGGAGACATGTCCCTTTTGCGAGGCGAAGCTCTTGTGGAACGACCAGATTCGGGAGACGATGTCTCTTTCGCTTTTTTGGCTTTCGCGGCAGCCGCCTTCGCGGGCGATTGCTTCTTCGTGGGAGCCATGTTGTCGCAATTGAACGAGACAAGGAGATTGAAAGTCCGATGAGAGCAGCGTGAAGCATGGTTCCGAGGAAATGCGAAGCGCAGGGAGTTTGTAAACAAAGGAAATGCCACAATTTCGTACTGGAATGTGGATTGCTTGCCGTTCGCATGGCTTGAACAACATCTCGTGTCTACGTCCTGCAGTTGCGAACTGACAGCAAACACGACCAGGCGGAGAGGCCTCCGCGGCAATCCGAAGTGTGATGTTTGCGACTAGCGATGGTGCCGCGAAAAGCGCACAATCCATGATCCGCCGTCGCTGGCAAGTCTGCTCTGCTCGAAAAGTCGCAGCTGACCAGCAAGGAGGTCAAGTCGCAAATGTGGTCCACTTCCCGCGTCGGATATACACTACTTGGGTACATGAAATGCGTGCATGACCACGTCTTGGCTGTGCGTGGCACCGTTGGTGATGTAGCTGCCACCGCTCTCCGACTTGAGCACACGACCACCGACTTCACCCGGCAGACGGCATGTAGCCAAGTATATTCGTCCGTAGGGCTATTGCGACGGTAGCATCGGGATGGAGGCAGAACCGAGGTCAGCTGGTCGGTCTTGAGCGATCAGATTGGTCAGGAGACATTCCCATCGTCGTAAACGGACGCCGCCAAGGCAAAGTAGAAGACATCGTGCATCGTGATGGATCTGTGGAGAGGAAGTACTAGGTCGTGTATTGGAAGGAGAGGTATGTGAAGGTCTTTCCCTATAGCGCGGCTGCTGACTACGTCCCGTCGATCTTCCTCGACCGGGGTGTTTTCCACCGCACACCGACTAACTACGTCAATATACTCGACCACACTTGGGCATGGACTGCACTCTGGAGGCCACTAACGACACCCTCCCGATACTATGACATCGCACATCTCACCACTTGACTTGTGTTCAGTCACGCTCCCACAACAACCGAGTCGGATCGACAGAGCTCGCGCACAACACTTGCATACATCTGCACACTAATATCTCTGGGAACCTCCAGCACGGCACCATGAAGAGCATGCGGGGAGTTTGCATGACGCTGTGCGTGGGGGGAACGTGGTCCGCGTGCCTCTTTCAGCATCGCACGAGGATCACGTTCGGTCATTTTCCATTGGCCACGATGTTGTGTTCCCGCTGGAGTATGGAGAAGCAGACATACTCCGGCATAGACGAGAAACACTACGGTAAGGGGGCTTGGCGGGAATGTCGACGCTCCAGAAAGACTTAAGCTGCGAGGTCTGCTCTGAGGCTCGTATCGGGTAGGCACAGATTCCAATCTTCTCAGTCTTCTGCAACATGAGTCTATCCGTTTTTCTCTTGTGTTCCTTGGCCGCATTGGTCGCCGGTCAAGCATCGACCTTTTCTCCACTACGACCGCCTGCCATACCCTTAGCAGTAAGATCACCCTACCTGTCCGTTTGGCAGCAAGCCGGAAGCAATGGAGGGAACGGAGGGTACCTCGCCGGGCAATGGCCATCGTTCTGGTAAGTACTAGAGTATATAAGGCCTGCAGTGACCTTAGACGTTCCACGAGGATGTCAGCAGGTCTTACTCTGCCTCGAATCATCATTGTCTAGACTATTGCTGACTTATACACTTCGCTCCACCAGGCCTGGCCAGACCATTGGATGGACCGGTATGATCCGAGTCGACAACTCAACCTACACTTGGATGGGTGCTCCGAAAGATGTTCCTGGCCTTGTCACGCAGACTGCATTTGAGTACACTGCCACACGCTCGATCTTCACCATGACTGCAGGTCCGGTACAGATGAAGATTACCTTCTTGTCCACCGTCACTCCGGACGACCTCGAACGTTCATCACTGCCCTATTCTTACATGGATGTTGAGGTGCACTCAACCGATGATGCAGAGCACTCAGTTCAGATTTACTCAGACATCTCTGCTGAATGGGTCTCGGGTGACAGAGGTGCCGTTGCGGAGTGGTCATATGGAAGCATCGGCACCGATCCGGGCGTATCCTATCATAAGGTCTTCAGGCAGCAACAATTGGAGTTCGCACAGGTGAACGATCAGGCCGAATGGGGAAACTGGTAAGATCGTCTCCCAGCTTTGACACTCTGACACTCGTCTCATTCCAACTCTCAGGTATTTTGCTACTGCAAACACTGCTGGCCTCACATTCCAGTCTGGCTCGGACATCGATGTCCGCAGGAGCTTCATGGACGGCGGTGCTCTTGCGAACACCAAGGACACAAACTATCGCCCCATCAACCAGGACTATCCCGTTTTCGGATACGCTCGAGATTTCGGAAGACTTGGATCGGAGTCTCAGAGTGTTCTATTCCAGCTCAGTCTGCATCAGGAGAAGTGCATGCAGTTCCAAGGAGCAAAGGACACGGTATCAAAGATCCCTTGTCTTTGGAATAGTTACTTCGCCAACGATACCGAAGCAGTAAGTCAGTGCTACCTGTATGACCCGTCGCATGTTGACATTCGGCATCTAAGGTGGCCCATTTCTACAACGACTACTCCGATGCAAAATCAGTAGCCTCCGACTTCGACTCCAAAGTCTCCACAGACTCCGAAGCCGCAGGCGGCTCTGACTATGCCAGCCTGACTACTCTCGCTGCACGACAAGCCTTTGGCTCCATAGAGTTCACCAACACTCCCACAGACGTTCTCATCTTCATGAAAGAGATCAGCTCGAACGGAAACATCAACACGGTCGATGTCATCTTCCCGTTCCACCCGATCGCTCTCTACACGAATCCGAAGATCTTGAAGTGGTTGCTCGATCCCTTGTACATCAATCAAGAAGCAGGTGAGGCATCATGAATGTATCCGCTGCCCACGAGTCATGCTTACCAAAAAATCCAGGGAACTGGCCTAACTCCTACTCAATCCACGACATCGGCGCGAGCTTTCCCAACGCCACAGGACACAGCGACGGCGTCGCAGAGGCCATGCCGCTCGAAGAGTGCGGCAACATGCTTATCATGACACTAGCCTATGCGCAGAGATCGAACGACACTGCCTATCTCGCACAGCATTACGACCTCCTCAAACAATGGACCGGATACCTCGTCGACGAAGCTTTGATCCCAGCCGATCAAATCAGCACCGATGACTTCGCCGGCAGCGCCGTGTAAGCCTATCCACCCCGTGACATTTTACAACCTCGACCCCATCAATCGCTGACGATCACTCCAGTAACCAAACCAACCTCGCCCTCAAAGGCATCATCGGCATCTCCGCCATGGCCCAAATCGCCACCTTGGCCGACCACCCCGCCGACGCCGACAACTACACCACCATCGCCTCCTCCTACATCACCCAATGGCAGGACCTCGCCACCAGTCGGGACGCCTCGCCACCGCACACGACCTTCCAGTACGGCAGCGAGTCGTCCTTTTCCCTGCTGTACAACCTCTTCGCCGACGAGGAGTTGGGACTCGGACTGGTGCCGAGGGATGTCTATGATATGCAGAGCGAGTTTTATCTCACCCAGTTCGAGGAGTATGGCGTGCCGCTTGATACGAGGCATGAGCACGGGTACACCAAAGGTACGTAGTCTCTTGGTCGGGTTTGGCCGCTAGAGCTGACATGTGACGACGACTACAGACGACTGGCAACTCTTCTGCGCGGCGGTTGCGTCCAAGGAAACCAAAGACAAGTTCACGGCGACGATTGCCAAGTGGGTGGGTGAGACGGTGACGAGTTTGGCAATGGGGGATTTGCACGAGACGGTCAGTGGAGACTATCCTGCTGGGATCAAATTCGTGAGTGAAGCTCCTCCCTTTGGTGGTAGTGTTGAGGTTTGAATGCACGGAGCTGATGGGTGAATAGATTGCGAGGCCCGTGGTGGGGGGTTACTTTGCATTCCTGGCGTTGAACAGTGCGCCGTGATTTGAGTCTGGCCGGTGTGAGATTGGATGAAGGCAGCCAAGGCGATGGATTGCGAGAACTTGATCGCTGAAAACGATGGGGAATGAGAGCGAAGTGTTGATCGTGACAGTCGTCCATTGTAGCTCGGCGCTTGAAGCGAGGCAGTATGCATATCTTTCATCAATTTCCTTGCGAATCCATTCCTACGCGCCTCGCATCGTCAGTGACCCTCTACGTGCTGCTCGACGACGGAGGCATCATAAACTTCTTGTTCTCCTCCGCCGTAACCTCACTCGTGGAAGCTTCCTCCTTGACGATCAACCCCAACTTGTCCCTCCTCACACGATACCACATCGCCGCTCGATCACCGCTGAGCTCCCCACCGAAAATCTTGCCCTTCAACTCCCGCAAGAACTCATTGTACAGCTCCGGCTCCTCAAAGTCGGCCGCCTGCTCTCGCATATTGTAGATGTTCTCCAACGCTTGTCCGTACTTGCTCTCTCCCACAGAATGCTTGATGTCATCAAATATGATAAATTTGAGCTGTTTGAACGCACTCTTCACCTCGTCGATGTCATCCGTGCTTTCCAGCATTTGCTTGAACTCCGCCACCGCATTCTTCGGGTCAATGCGTCTCGACTTGCGTTGGGGGTCCTGCGCGAGGAGAGCAGCGACATCGAGGTTCGAAAGCGGTGCGGAGGGAGGTTTGCGATTGCCGCGCTTGCCTTTGGCTTTGGGAGGGACTTTCTTGACTTCGGCTTTTGCAACGAGGTGGTCCAGGGCGGACTTTGCGTTGATGAGTACCTCTTCAGGAGGGTGGGAGAATTTGCCCAGGATTTCGTAGGGCGGTGGTGGGTCGGCTTCGGGGAAGACTGCGCGGTGTTTGATGACTTGATGGAGGCGATGGAGATGAGGGTTGTAGGTTTCGTCCATTGGGGCGTATTCGGTGGGCTTTCCTTCTTCTTGTGGGACGAGTTCGGACAGGTCCATTTTGTCCACATACTCGCTCATCGCATCGAGTAGACCGTCGCTTGGTAGATTTCGATGTGCCTTGACCTCTTTCCCGCTCACGGTGAGGACGCGATCGAGCGGTGGAAACTTGTAGCTTCGTAGGTCTTCTGCGAAAGGCAATTCAACGTCGTAGAGGCATTCAAAGTCGGTGTCGATGTTGGGACAGAGCAGCAGCATCCTGGGTTCGGAGTTGTCTTTGCGTACATACCGAGCGATTGCGAAAGATTTGCATTCGTACAACGCATGGATGAAGGACGAAAGTGCCATTGACGCTTTGTCGTTGTTCTTTTGTGAGACAATCATGCAGGCTTTGGACAGGTCGAGATAGCGTTTGTACTGGAAGTGTCAGCAGGATGTTGCATGCGTCGTTTGGAGTGCTTACCTGGTTCTCGTCCACGAATCCAACAATGTCCAGGCTGTGTTTTGTTTCAAAGGTGGTGACATTTTGATCGCTTTCTGAGATGTGGACCGCCGTCCTTCCGTACTCGTAGCCTTTCGAAAGCTCCTCCCGGTCCAAGTCTCGTTTGCCGCCTGGTGCATTCTCGTCGACGATTTGGTAAGTGCGAGCATTGTGAATCGCGGCGAGGCCGTCACCACCGTCTTGCTTCCCGTCCTCACCGCCCGACAGAGTCGCCAAGCTTTGTGTCGCCTCATGCCCTCCACTTCGCACGACAAACTTGCTAGCTGAAGGCGCAGCTGCCACCATCACCTTCGGGTACCGCTCGATGTCGATGATCATTGCGTCGGCATGCAGCTCCACGTTTCCCAAGGTAAGGAAGCCTTTGTAACTTGGTATCGGTCTGACGGATTTCGTCCGTGGGGTTTGCAATTCGTCGATCGCTTCGGCGATTGTGCCAAACATGCCGTTGCAGTCTGAGCAGAGCGTCTTGAGTACGGCCTCGTGTTCCTTCTTGAGCGGATCCTTGTTCTCTTCCTTGAAGCCATATTCTGCATCGTCAAAGTCAACGCCAAGCACAACGAGTTCAATATTGTCCGACTTGATCTTCTGTGTGATGTGGGAGAGATCGTCGGTAATCATGTTGGCGCGAGCATCTGTGACAAGCACTATCTTTCGCAAGTACTTGAGCTGCTTGCACGTTTCGGTGATCATCTGAATGGCGACGACCAATGCTGACGTCGCATCGCCAACGCCGGTGTTGCTGAGTTTGAGATCATTGCGCAACTTTCGAACGTCTGACATGACGATCTGGCTGATGGGATGGAAGATTTTGATATGATGGTATTCGTCTTCGTCGCCCAGCGGATTGTCGGTTTCGTCTGTTCGCAAGCCGACGACGCCTTGGAACACAAAGGCGTATTAGCACAGTTGTCATTCGATCGATGGGGAAGTTCGCTCACCAGCCATTGCCGTCTTTCTGTTCGTGGCTATCGTTGCCGTGATCTTGTCCCAAACGTACTCCAGTGCAAAATCGAGATTTGTTTGACTTCGGCCATTGTGCCGCTCTCCCATCGTGTTGCCGACATCGACAATGTATACCGTCGCTTCCTTGGTGGTCATCTTGATGGTCTGCTTGGTTGGGTGGTCCGCTGCCTGCTGGTGGACAAACGAAGCTGAAGCACGTGGGGCGTGTAAAGTGGTCGATCGCGCGAGAGCGCGACTTCACGTGACGTGCTGCCTAGTTCTAATTGTCCCGTGTGCAGGGCAAGAATCGAGATGAAAGAACCCACCCATAGCGAGACATAGCTAACGATGTGGATCTCACGGTCGCAACGGGTAATGGTGCATCTATCATGTTTGTGACGGCTGACCTACTGCACATCCTCCACGAAGTATAGGTCGGTATGGACGACCGACGACCTGGCGAGTCATCTTGCGTGGAGCGCATATCGGATGGGACGCAGTGAACGAGACAAGTCATCAATTCTGCTTCGTGTAGTGTGCTGTGCCTCGAGCTTGACCCTGGATCGCGGTACGCGCTGTGGATGATCTCATCACTCATGGAGTTAGGAGCTAGCAACTCGAGAGCTACGAGCCGATGAGGCGAAACAGCACACTCGAACAACACAGTCCTGCGACATTCCTCCCACACCATCTCACCACCAATCCGACACGATGCCGTTCCTCGCCTCCCTCACCGACCCCAAACCCTACCACATCCTCACATACGGCACCCTCCTCGGCTCGAACCTCTTCCAAACCTTCATCAACGGTCCCCTCGCCTACAACGCCCTCCCACGCCCCAGCTTCAGCACCCTCCAAACCGCCATCTTCCCCGTCTACTTCGGCATCCAGACCGCTCTACCGGTCGTTCTGGCCCTAACATGGCCGGGCGAGAGATCCGTCGCCGGCCACGTCAACTCGGGAATCAAGGGTCTCTTCGCTGAGGAGAACAAGTGGATTGCTCTCACGCCGATTGCGCTCATGTTTGCGACGAATTTGTTGAATCTGGTTTGGTTGGGACCGGCTACGACGAAGGTTATGAAAGAGAGGAAGCATCAGGGTATGTTGGACATTTGATGTTGTTGGGGAGATACGATGTGATTGGAGACTAACGATGGACAAAAACAGAAACGAGAGATGGAAAGAAGTACTACGATCCTGGCCCAAAGTCGGCTGAGATGCAGCGTATGAACTCTAGCTTCAACACGCTGCACGGTCTGGCGTCGTTGGCCAACCTAATTGGTTTGGGTGGATTGTTGGTCTATGGATTCACTTTGGCCGACATGATCTAAGATGTAGAATCCATGAAGAAGACGACACCCAGATACAGGAATTGTAGACATGACGCGTTGAAATGAAAATCGGCGAACAGTCATATCACGCAAACTCATTTCGCCCCGCTTTCACGTGCGAATCAAGAGCGAAAGTCGAACGACTATCCCTTTGCAAACTCGTCCGGTGGGTCCACTAGCGCTGACTACGGCGGACTATATGTTTCTCACACTGAAAAACTGCTTAAATCCGAGGGCGCTGACCGTAGCAGGGATCTTAAGCTTGGGCCAGAAAGCATCCGTCTACCAGCAAAGGGATATTCCTCTGTCTCGGATTTCGCCGCTCGATCGATCACTCCCGGACGAACTTTTGGTCGACAACAACGTTTCGCTTCACATCACCTCACTCTTCTGGTCAAAGCCAGAAACGTCTCCACTTGTGCTCCGCCCTACCACTGACCGCCGCCGTAGCAGCAGCAGCCGCGGTCTCCTCAGTAATCGTAGCCTGTCCGCTCACACCACTTCCCGCCCTCCGCAACATCTTCATGTCCACCGTCGCCAGTTCCACATCCACCTGCGACGGATGATAGAGACACTCTCCCTCGGCGAAACTCGTCACGCTCGTCGTCGTAGCCGTGAGATCACACCCTGTCCTCACCGAGCTGGTCAAAGCCGTACAAGTCCCCGACCCCTGGATCGTGGTCCCGCCCGTCGTCGTAGTATTCGTCGCAAAACAACTGACGCTCACATCCGTGGCGCGTGTGTGCGTATTGATACACTCGGTCGTCTTGACTGTAGACGTCACACCCGTGACGTGGCAGCCCGTGATCGGCTCGAAGACGCTGGTGCAGGAGGTTTGGGTGAGCGTCCCGGCACCAGTGAGGATACGGCAGGATGCCGTGAGGTGGCTGGCGGTCTGGGTGGTACAGTCTTCGTTCTCGTCGTTGGGATCTTTGGGGTCGCCGTTTTCGCTGCCGCCTCCACCGCCGCCGCCGCCTCCGCCTGGAGGACCTGGTTTTGGTGGAGGACCTGGTTTTGGTTTGGGATGTCCATTGCTTCCACCACCGCCACCTCCGCCCCCGCCATCGTCGTCGTCGTCATCGTCGTCGTTGTCATTGTCGTCTTTGCCGTCATCGTCATCGTCGTTTTTATCGTCATCGTCGTTTTTATCGTCATCGTCGTTTTTATCGTCATCGTCGTTTTTATCGTCATCGTCGTCATCGTCATTATTGTCATCACTACCGCCTTTCGAAGTCGCTGCAGCGCCAGAAGACGAGGCAGTAGCGACCGATGTGACAGATCCTGATACTGTTGATGCCGGAGAGGTTAATGCAAAGCTTGCTTGCAAGGCAGTCGCGTTTGAACCTGAGGTAGTCGATCCCGATAGCATTGGTACCGACGAGGTTGCGGAGAAGCTTACTGGCACCGCAGTGATGTTTGAAGTCAACGTGGTTGATGCAGATACCATCGACCCTGACGAGATCGTTGCCAAGCTCGCTGACGGTGGAGCTGTGGTTTTGGCCGAACTTGTTCGACTCGATGCAGACAGAGTCGATGCACTTGAGATCGCGGAGGTGTTCCCGATAAAGCTCGACAGGATGCTCGATGCTGAGCTGAGTACTGGCTGTGTGATGGCTCCACTTGTGGAGCTGGCCACTGGCTGCGGTATGCCAGAACTCGTGGAGCCCAGTATCGGTTGTGAGACTGGCGGGAGAGCGGGAACTATTGCACTTGTTGTTCTCGACGAGATTCTGGTGGAAACGGAAGAGCTGCTGAGCGCTGGCGGCGGCACGGTGGAACTTGAGGAGCCTCGCGCAGATCCCTGGCTGGGCGGGAGACTCGAAATCAATCCTCCTGTGGTCGGTAGGGTTCCGGAGGTGATGAGGAAGTTAGTGACCGCAGTGACTGTGACTGTGGAAGCACACGAAGACATTATTCCGCTCACAGTCTGCTGCCGCGCTACCAGATCTGCAGTCTCAGGCCGCAAGAACTTGACCACGTTGGCGACGGTCTGAGCCACTTTGACGCCATTGGAGGTGACCACGGTAGTGATGTATGCGGTACTGGTAACGACTTGACGAGACCCGGATGGAGAGGCTCCAATCGCGGCGCCTTGGGTGATGGTAGTCGTGGCCGGACAATTCAGCTGAGCGCTGGAAGCACCGATGGCAGCCAGGAGGGCGACGGCCTGCTGAATGAAGCGCATGTTGAGTTGCACTATCCTTTGATCTGAGTGCGTGCGTGTCGTGAGAAACTTTCGTCAGCTTTGTCGAGCTGAGTCAAGCGACGGGCGATAGTCAGAGGCAAGCTCCCAGTAGTCGAAGACCTGGGTCGGACTTTGTTCACACTGGAGACAAGTGTGCTCTGTTTCAAGTGAATTGGTTAAGAGGCGCTTTCGTTAGTTCGAGGCTGGTGTAGGTAAGTGTGTCGATGTGGAAGTGTGAAGATGTGTGGAACTGAGTTGGTGTATGGACTTGTCGGCATGTGAGCAAGGGCATTACATGTGGATGCTAGTCAAGGATTGAAAAGAAGGAGCACAAATATATAGGCCGTGTGGATGACTTGCACATGCAACTGAGAACGCTTCTGGTGGATATGAGAAGCATGTGAGAGTACTGACCCACTGGTATGCACTCCGTGGCAACGGAACGGTTGACTGTATCGAAGCGCCATTGTCAGGAGGCGGCATGAACCATGGCCTAGAACACTTCGTCATCAAGTGAATCGTCGGACCCATGGTGGACTGGCTGAAAACAAGATCGTGGGAGCATCGTGAGAATTTCGTCGTTCCCACCGTGGACGATTTTTTGTACGATGCCATGACTGGACTGAGGTGTGTCGTCGATTGCAACGTGTCGGCCTTTGCAATGGCAGCAGAACAGTATTTCCTCAGGGGCCAACGATCGCAGCAAATGACATCGGAAGCAGAGACAATATGTCCAAGAAGACAGTCAAGCTGCAGTCGAGCTCCTTCCAGATTAGAGTTGGCGCCAGTCCAGATCGGGTTGAAGTGATGATGTAAGTGAAGTCAGAGACCGAACCTCGATCTCAAGACATGCGAAGAGTTCGAACATCTTCAGAACTCGATCCGGTCGTCCAGGTCGGAACTTGCAAGCCAGCAGCAATCGGGATCAAAGCGAAGTCTGCTGCACCCTTTCCACCCATGCCGTGATCCCAAGATTCCAACAGCGCCGCCATGGCACACAACATCTTCTACTGGGTAGGCAAGACGCCAGTCGACAATGCATGGCGACCTCAGCCAGGCCAGAATCCGATCAAGTACTTCGACAGATTGCCGCATACTTTCCACCGAATGGATCTCGCCGCAATGGTCGTCGACTGTGCACCGTTCATCGCCGGAGCTGGCGGAGTCGCACACATGTCTCAAGCCATGCACTTCGGCTTCACAGCCCACGCTTCGATCTTCCGAAACGCGAAAACCTTGACGGCTGTACATCGAAGCGCTCTTGTCCTTGCGCCCCTCATTTTCATCTGCCAGGCGTCTGGAGTCGGATATCGCAGCTTCATTCCTCGTTGGGCTCACGAGCGAGAGTTGCGCAGAGACGAAGAGGAAGTGCGGAAGCACGTCGACGTTGGCATGGCGATCGGAGGTGGACTCTGGACAGCTCGATTGCTGTTCAGACTCGGTGCACGCTACTGGGCTCCCGTCGATGTGATCATGGGCGGAGCACTGGCGGATCTTCTCCAGAGAGAATACCTGAGAGCTCACAACTTTTGAAAACTGGTGTAAAATTGATGTGCTCGAGATGGAAGGTTTTACTCCCCAAGTGCGATCGCTCCGCGCTTCTGCCTTCGAAGAAACTTCATGGTCGGCGGTTGCACGATTTCGTTGAACAGTGCTGTGCCCCAAACAAGAAGGGCGAAACCGACGACTTGCAGCCACTTGAAGGTTTCCCACCCAAGCCCAAGGCTTACTATCCAGATGAAGAGGGTTCGACAAGTGTCGATTGTGGATCGGGAAGTGGCAGAGATGGTGCGAGTGACGCTCAGGCCGAAGAAGTTGAAGCCGCTGTAATATGTTAGCGTATGACCGAAGCGAGCAGGATGCTGTGTGTACTCACCCAATAGAGATCATGATCAGAAGCGAGGTGAAACCGATGGCGGGATAGTGGAAGATCTCATAGAAACCTTCCCTCGCATCAAAGTAGCCACCCTTGCCAGCAGGCGTTGAGCCTACAGTCGCATGGAGGACGCCCATGCCTATCAGAGTGACCAAGAAACCAAACACGCCCTCCCAGCCGACGACCTGAATCGGATCCATCGAGTATCGCTCCATTATGCTCTCTTCCAATACGAACTGCGTGGCCGTGAAGATCTGAGCCACGGCGATCAGGAAGAATCCCAGAACGGTCTCGGCAGCAGTATGTGCCTCGAGAGCGGAGGCTTCCCGTCGAACGAATAGCATAACATCGTCGAGCAGGTCCTTCGGCGGCTGCGTGTCGCCAGGTAGCTTCGGATGCTGGTGCGTGTCTTTGTTCTCGAGAGCGCCGGCAAGTCCAACCACGGCCACTCCGAGCACAACAATGAATAAGCTCGCCCACTTCCAGCCTGTCAGATGGCGCTTGAGAAACAGCACGCTGAACAATCCCACGAACAGCACCAGAGCTCCTCTCGTCATCTGGTATATGGAAGCTGCGACGAAGAGCAAGCCGATGTTCATCAGTGTCGTACCACAGATATCGCAGGTAGACGGCAATGCTAGCATCATCACCTTGAAGCCCGTCAAAGGTTCCCTCTCCACCCCTTCGATAATCGGCTTCACAACCATATTGGTAGGATCGACAAGTGTTTGAGAAGTAGAAAGGTGTGCTGCCGCCTCGTCCTCGTCCTCGCCCTCGTCCTCCTCTTCATGGTCCTCGCCGTCCTGTGTAGTTACCGACTGGTACCCTGTTCCAGTAGACACGCTCTTTCCTCGCACGCGACGCAGTAGATAGGACAAGAAGACCACGAGCCAGCAGCCAGACTCTCCAACGAACATCTGAAGGGTTTGGATCACGGGTTGCTCGAATCGTTTTGGCCGGTCGGTATCGCAATCGGAGATACATTGCATGTCCTAGCAGACGAGCGATCAGCACTTGAAGCACGTTGTCCCGGCGTCGACGCGTACCTGATACTTCGTGAGCAGCGTGTTGCAGACGCCGGTTAACAGCATCATGCCCACAAGCACCGGAACGAGGGCGCGACTTCTCGGCATGGTGGCGATATATACAGACTCCAAGGTAGCGAGAAGACGATTTGTGGGAGAAGAAGAGGTCGATGTAAGTCCGTAGGAAACAGAACAACGCAAGTCGGCGAGCAGCTCCTCGTGACGATGTGTCTCGTGGAGCTTAGCTTATCACATGCTCAGATAGAACTAAGAGAGCTCGCTCTTGCCGAAGTTCTGCCATGACCTCGCGCTGTCAAATGACATACGGATCACCTTCAATCTATTCTATTTGACAATCTATGCGCATCACGCGCTATACATTCAGGACCTGTTTGAACAAAGATGACCACCCGCCGGCTGCCGAGCCGAGACTCCTGAATCGCCTCCCCTCTCTCACTCGACTCAGTCGTCATCCAAGATGTGTCTCGCAATCTTCTCTGCCAGGGCGTAAACAACCGATTGCGGATGCCCGGGAGGCAGAAGCGCAAAAGCAGAGGCATCGACGACCCTCAGACCAGTCACTCCGAAGACTCTCGCACGATTGTCCACCACCGCCATCTTGTCCGAAGCCTTTCCCATCTTGCAAGTAGCACTGGCGTGCCAGACCGTTTGCAGCGTACTTTGGATAACTTCTAGGATCTGGTCATCGGTCTGAACCTTCGGCCCGGGAAAGTACTCTTGATCATCCGCGAGGACAGGCTTCATGAAGTCGGAGGCAAACGCCTCGCGCACGCGCTTGTAGGCGGCAACGGCGACTTCTTGATCAGTCTTGGAGGACAACCAATTCGGATTGATCACAGGTAAGTCATCCTAACACGAAAGCGTCAGCAAAACCTCGCATCAACAGGGTGAGAGATTCTGGGCGTTGTATCGTGCTTCCGTGGCCTCTTTCTTGCCATACTCACCGTGTTATCAGAGCTGATCGTCACATTTCCTACCGATGTCGGAGCCACAAGTGCTGCAAGGATAGTGGCATACTGCTTCCCATCGTCAGGTTGGCTGCCGAAGAGGTCCGAGAATACTCCAACGTAGCCCGGTGCTCCAAGATACTCAATCTCTGGCCAATCTGCGTCGAACTGTTCCAGCTCGGTCATGGACGACGAAGATAGCGAACCGCGCAGCGAGCTTGGCACTTTTTCCCAACCCAAGAAGTCGCAGACGGGGTTCGTCAGAGGACCGCGCTGCTGAGCGTACTCCAAGACCTGCGCAGCGAGGTAGACGGGATCCTGGACGATGCGCGAGAGTGTGTCTACTTTCACACGGTAGCTGGGTCCGAAGAGAATGTGATCGATCAAGTTTTGTCCCACGCCCGCAAGGTCCGAAATCATGTCGATGCCGTGCTGTCTCAAGGTAGCGGCTGGCCCGATACCGGATACCATCAAGAGCTGTGGACTGTGGAATGCGCCGCCGCTGACAATGACCTCGCGCCTGGCGTTGATGGTCAACCCGACCAGGTCGAGGGCACTCGTAACACGCACCCCGGTCGCCTTCTTCTCGGCGTTGAATAGGATCTTCTTGGCTTTCGTGACGCTGAAGATCTTGAGATTGCTCCGTGTTGCCGCGGCGTCCAAGAACGATGTCTGCGAGGAGTCGCGAGTCTGGGTCTCGGGACGAATGGTGGAGGAGCAGTACTGCGCGCCCATGAGGCTGCCGCTGTTGAAGTCCTCGGCATGTGCAATACCGATCTCGTTCAACGATCCTTCGACCCAGCTTGAGAACGGTGCGGCGTAGTTGGTGTATGAGACCTGAAGTGGGCCGGCATTGGAGTCGAATGCCGTCGCGAGGTACTCCGCCGAGGAGTTCTCAAATCGAGTTGGGCCCGGAGGAGTAAATTCCACGCTTCGCTTGAAGTCTGGCAACCAGTTGTCGAAGGTGTAGCTTTGGTCATCTACGGCGTCGGCCCATTGCTGGAGCGATCCTTTCGTCGGACTGGAAGCAAAGAACAAAGACGTCAGCGACAGTTTTCATATCTCGGGAGCTGAGTCTGTGGACGGGCAAGACACTGCACCCACCGCTGGTAGATCATGAAGTTCCGGGCGCTGGTCCCTCCCAAGCATTTCCCTCGAGCATAACGCATTCTGCGCCCATTTGCCCCAGTCTGAGGCTCGGTGACCAGATCCCAGTCAACGAGGGGCTGTACATCCTGCGGCTTGTTCGGATCGGAGCCAACAAAGAAGACGTCGCCGACTGGGAATGTGCTCAACAAGGGGTTTGTGACCTGGTAAAGCGATCCGGCCTCAATGACAGCAACGGTAATGCTCTGGGAATGGTGGAAGTGGTCAGCAATTTAGTCCGAGGCGAATGCACACTTGGACGTACAGGATCTGCTGATAATCGATTGGCCAAAGTAAGGCCTGCGGTTCCTCCTCCGACGATCACATAGTCGTAAGTCTGAGCGCCGAGGATATCAGCATCGAGTAGCTGTCTCTTCGCTTGGCCTGTGACATGTTCGGCAGACACAGTCTCTGGTTTCAGAAACAGCAGGGCGCTGAGCCAGGGTGCTGAGAACCTCATGGCTTCCGACGGCTTTGTCGTGTAGTGAAGGAAAGAAGGAAAAGATACTGCATTTTATGCGAACATCAGGAAGTGTGGGTATAGAGCTTGCGCCGACCCATCGCGCGACCTAAAAAACCGGGGCGTTCTAGTATACTGCTAGGATGTTGAAAGTTGTGCGGACGGGAGTAAGTCAAGCAAACTATTCACGGAGACGCGGTACCTGCTCATGGGCACCGACCGCTGCACCGTTTCGGATCCTGCTGTAATGGCAGAATGGTTCCTGTCCAAGATTTCAAAGTTCGGCTTCTGTCTTCACGATCGATCGGAACGTGTGATTCAAAGCTGTTTGGGCTTCAGGCGGACTTCGTCGGCTGCCATGCAGCTAGTCATAGCAAGCGGCAGGGATCGTTCGATAGAATCCTAGCGTCGCATGGCTCTTCTTGGGTTGTTTCTATTATGAGGCAGGTCCGGATCCTCGATGTCAAAACACATGTCCTGCAAGCTTTTACCGCTGGAATTTCTCTAAGTCCCTCCGACTTTCCTTTGTTTGTAACTTAATTTATACGCAGTATAGTTGATTCTGAGGAACGATGATGGTGATTGTTCATGCATTGTTTGGTGTTCTAAAAGGAAGCTGAAAAGAAGAAAGAAGGATCTATATACAGGTGCAGGTGAATGTTTGCCTGAGGCATGAACTTTCGGCTGTATTCCAAATTACCCCCTTCCTTCGCACTTCTTCAGCGCATTTTTGAGCGCAATAGCAGTAGTTCTGAGACTTGCGGAAACGACTCGTACGGATCCTAAAAACTCCAAAAACGTCGTAAAACCATTGGCCAATAAGAGGCTAGAGAACTCCTTTAGTTTCTATACGTAACTTCTTAAAAACTCTTTAATCCTTCGTAATATCCTTTATAGACGCCGCTGCTATATGTATATGCTTATTTTTTCTAATGTAATTGCTTTATTCGTAAAGGCTTAATATAATTGCTTTATTCGTATAAAGGCTTAACCGGTATAGTAATATAATGCTCCCGTATAGAGGCTTAATATATATACTCGTATATAGAGGCTTAACCGATATAGTAATATAATAATTAACCGATGTAGTAATGTAATAATTAACCGATATAGTAATATAATGTGTAACCGATATAGTAATATAATAATATATGCTCGTATATAGAGCCTTAGAACTCGAAATCTACTATATTAGCGGTAAGAGTAGTATATATACTAGTTTGTGCGTATAGCTTCTATAGTAGAAGATTCTTCTTATGCTCTTTTAGCTAGTAGTCGCTCTTGTCGCATCTAAATTATAGTAACTAGTTCGGTAGCTAACGATCTAGATAAAGGTAGTTATAGGTATCGATATTATAGTTTAGAGCTCCGTAGTAAGCGTACCTCTAGCTAGAGTTTTTCTTAGTGTCCTTATTATTACTACTACTTTAACGATTCTTGGACCTAATAAAGTTAGCTAAATCGATTAAAGTCTACGCTCGTTATTCGTTAAGTAGCTCGGTAATAACGCTCTCGAGCGATAGAAGGTTAGTCTCGGTTTTCGTATTATATAGAGTAGTGCGTAGCTAAGTAGTAAATGCGTTGTAGTAAGGTAACACTAACATAACAAGGCGATAGAGTAGAACCTCCTTAGGCAGCTCTAGCTTTAATTCCCTTATATTAGCGTATATAGCGGCATAAGCGCTCGTAAAATAGTTAATATTCTTACTATCGAAGTATAGCTCTTACTACTCGAAGAATCGGCTAAATCTAAATGCTATACTAGTCGGCTTATACTTGTCCTTAAGTTTAGCCTAGCATTCTTAAGTTAATTTAGTATATTATAGGTCGAGTGCGATGTTCTTTATAACCGCTTAAATAATCGCTCTACGCGCCCTCTAGTACTATAAGGGGGGAGTATACTTAGACTCTAAACTCCCGTCGGATAGTAGTAGTGTGCACTAGAGGTGTAGTAAAAGAGGGCTGTAGAAGGTAAATATATAAAAAGAAGACGAGGGAAGGTAGATAGGGGGGCAACGAGGAGGTAGATTTAAGTGCTATATACTATTATGCCTTCGAAGTGCAAAAAGGGTCGCATAATAGAGGATAAAGTCTATTAGCTGCCTAGCGACGAAGGTAGCACTACTAGATACACGTAACTACTACGACTTTCCCTACTATAAGCTTCCCCTAGCTAGTGTCTAACCTAGATACTAAACAAGAGACAGACTAGCGACCTAAAGCGCCGCTAC
>JALRMM010000501.1:0-24198 GCA_026122155.1 Zymoseptoria crescenta
TCTCTTTATATCTACGAAAATCGCGCTAACGGAGGATCGCGTTTTCGGAAATCGGGAAATGCGGAATTCGACCGGTTGGCCACTCTGGGCCTACCTAAACGCGCGCGAGCGCTAGAACGATTCTCGAAAAGCTTCTCGGCTCTGGCTCGAGACGTCTTCCGGCTGCCGCATAGTTCTACATGAGCTTTGCATCTGTTTTTATGAATACGAGGTATGAGAGGCCAGGAACAATTCGCTCTCTTCTTCTTCAGCCCTGCAGACGAAAGTTGAACGAACCCGGTTCGAGGCATCCAGCATGTCGGTGTTGCTAGACGAGGAACATCTGGTCAGCATGTACGACGGAAACATCGTTGATCGCAGCGAAACAGCAACTTCCGCCGACAGAAGGTCGAAAGCACACCACGCTCTATGCACATCTTCATAATTCCCGTCCCCACACTCCACTCCACTGCACAAACTCATCCCACAAATTCACAACCCCTCTCACAAAATCCGTGCATCAAATCTTCCCGCACTCCTTTCTTTCATCAGCCAAGAATTATGCGCGCCCCCCGCCAAGCCCCCCCACACCTCACCCTTCCCGTCAATCAACCTTTTCACCAAAAGATGACGATCACCCGATCGACACCTCAATAACCTTTCGGCGACCCCGATGGGCCATGGCACTCCGGCAAAGCTTTCCCTCTTTACCGAAATCCACCTTTCCTCAACGTCTTGTTGTTGTGTTGTCGTGAAGTCGTGAACGTCTCGAGGGAGTCGAGGCGGGAGTTGTGCGTGCCGCGTGCTATGCAGGTTGACAGGTCGAGCCGTGCTTGTGCTGGTACAACTTTTGGTTTGCTACGAACAGGAGATACGACGGGATTCCATTCCGTTTCCAACCTAGACGGTCTCAGGAAGTGGTCGTCGCTTCTTGCTATAGTTCTAGAGGAGCCGCGGAATAACACAACAACGGTACCCTTCGCCCATGGGTACCAACGTAAAACCAACCAAACAAAAGTAAAAAATGCTACTGTATTATCCCAGCACGCCCCATGTCAGATCAAAAAGCAACCAGATCTAGCATCCTTCCAACCTCAAAAGCAAAAAACGTGGCCAAAAAGAACCAGGATGCACATGCCCGGGGCACGCACACACACACACCCATCGCACATCGCGCACAAATCCCTCTCAATCTCTCATTCCCTCCGAATTCCCCGTCCACAATCCACAAGCTCATCACGTCAACCTTTATCACCTCTGATGAGATGTACTTTGATTTTCGATCCGCGGGAAAAGGAAAAAAAAAGAGTGGCAGAAAGCAGAAAGAAGCATGTAGCGTGGCCATCCCATCCCATCCATCATCCATCGTCGGTAGATCTATCTCGGCTGGCTTTGATAATCTGATTCTCAAAGCATCGAGGGGTCGGGGACGGGTGCCCGGCCGTGTCCCTCCCTGCTCCTCGGAGTGTACAGTGCAGTAGATTTCACGTCCATATCGCGGTCTACGGAGCTGGGCAGTGCCAGTGCCAGAGCCAGGGCGGATTGGAAGGATCAAGACCGCAAGTACTGGCAGGGACGGTATCACATGCATCAAATCGGGATCTCAAAAAAAAAAAAAAAAAAAAAAAAAAAAAACCCCAGCACACATGTTACACAATAATCACACAATTCTTCCATCGATCCCGACTATACAGAACCCCTCATCTCATCTTATCTCTCCATCCAATCCATCTCTCCGCCCGATCAATCTCTCCGCTCAAGCCATCCCTCTCCCCCCTCCCTCTCCCCCCTCCCTCTCCTCCCAATCAAAGACCTACACACTCTGCATAGCCATCTCGAACAACCCACAAAGCAACCCCAAAGCAACCTTATCCGTACTCGGCATCATCAGCGCTCCCAAAATCGCATGCCCCTGGGGTATCCCCTCCCACTTCGGTCGACTCCTATGTTCCCGCACCAGTTCCTCATACGACAACGAGGTCTCTCCCGCGTCGTCTTCACTCCTCCTCCCATTAACCATCGCAGCCGCCCCATCCGTCTTCTCGACGGGAGCTTTCCTCGCCCGTTCGGCTAACCGCCTCACCATTCCCAGACATCTCTGTCCCACACCCCTCGCGGCCTCTTGGTCTAATCCTAGTCCTCCCTTTTGTCCAGCCATACCACCCCGATCTACACTCAACAGTGCCGCCAAATTCAACAGTCCCACGACCCATCCGTCTTCACTTTCAATCCAGCATCTCGCTCTCGTAGCTCCCACGTCGTCGTTGGGTAGCAGTGTGGTCAAAATATCCGCGGCCAGCATTCCCTGCGTGAGGTGCGCTTTTCGCGCTTCGACGAGGCGGAGTTGAGTGCTGTTGGAGGGATGGGGGACGGCGGTGCGGTCGGGGAGGATGGAGATTGACAGGGCGAATGAGCGGGTGAGGAGGTCCAGGGGAGACTCTTCGTCGCTGCTGTCGGAGGAGTGGTTGGAGTTGGAGAAGATGGAGCGGTAGAAGCCGCGGTTGGGATCTTGACGGGCGAGCAGTTTGGCGAGGGAGTCGACTGCTGGGGGAAGGTAGCGGTGGAGGGATGGGACGTAGGGCGTGAACCGGAGAGTGGGTGGGGTTGTCGTGCTGGAAGCGAAGCTCGGGGCGGGTTGTGGGGCGAAGGCGAGGAGGAAGTGTAAGAGATGCAGCGCGTCGTCTCGGGATGGGATCTCGAGAGTTTGAGTGACGTTTGAGAGGAAAATGACAACGTCTTTGTAGAAGTCCTGGGTATTGTGGTAGGTCCTCAGAAGCATATTGCGTGTGCCAAGCAGGCGAATCGTATTGCTGAGCCATTTGATCGCTGTGGACGAGGTGAGGAGGCGGTGGTTGAATTCGTAGAAGGAGAAATTTCGTAAGATGGTCGTGATCGCGATGAGCTTGTCCGCAGCGCGATCGAGGTCGTAGGCTTGCGTTCCGAATTGAGGGACGTCTTGCAGGGTGTCGGCTTCAATCTTGTTGTTGCGGAGGATGTCTTCGTATGAAGGAAGATCGAGCGCATCGGAGACTTCGACGGCTTCTTCTGACAGGGCGTCGGTCTGCTCTTCCGCGCAGTCTATCAGCACATCTAGCAGATCCTCGCATTGCTCCAGATTAAGGGCCACGCGGGTCTCGAATGTGATGATCACCAGCGTGTCCAACGCGTAGCGAACCTCCGAGTGAATTCCAGATGCGAGGCTGAGGGTTATCGCCTTGGTGTCAATGACGCCCATTTCGTCGACCGTCGGCATATTAGGCTTCGCCCTCTCAATCGCTGTTCCCAGCTCGAACAACGCCGGGATATCGTACCCACCATCCGACTCGATCGTTCGCATTGAAGGTACATAATTCGAGCTTTGAGGCTCCTCGCTCTTCATAACAGCGCCACTGCTTTCCTGCTTGATCGATGGAGGCCGCTGTTGCTTGATCAACGAAGGTGACGCTACAGCTGCCGGCGGTATTGACGCAGATTGAGGCGTCGTCTGATCGGGCCGCCTCATACTACTTGTCCGCCGGTGATGTAGGCCAGCTCCAGGACCCATCAATTGTCCAGGTGTAGTCATGCCGTTCTGAGGCAGCGCAGCGTTCGCCTGCACTGGTGTACTCTGTGGTGGTGGATTCTGCTGCTGCTGCTGCATTTGTTGCATTTGCTGCTGATACACACTCTGCGCAGTCGATCCTGGCATCGCCTTCGTGGGAGATTGTTGACCTCCGCCATATCCGGCCATCTGCTGGGCATGCATTCGAGCCTGATCCTGCTTTTGCTGTAGCTTCATCTGAACGAATGCCCGCTCGTAGGAGACAACATCATTCATGTATATTGTCTTGAGATCGTCCACGGCATTTGGTGGCAACTGCATCTTCGCAGCGATACCTGGCCACTGTCCCTGACGTTCGATCTGCTGCGAGCCGCCATTCGAGATTACATATTGAAACAGCATAAACAGATCCAGCGGCTTGCCTCCCAAATGCGGTTGCGGGTTGAATTGTCGTCCTTGTTGTGACGCATAGCCATGCAATTGCTTGAAGAAAGCTTTTCGCTTTTCCACTTGCAATTGCATGTTCTGCACGGCTTGCGCCTGGCTAGTGACTGTGGATTGTCCGTTCGCCATCTGTCCCGCTGCCGGTTGCTGCGGCTGGACAGCTCCCACATTGTTCATCTGTCCAGGTTGTCCAGGTTGTCCAGTACCCATCCGAGGGTTGGCCATGCCACCCTGCATACGCAGCGCCTGTTGATGTTGCAACAGCTTCAACTGATATTGCCTCTGCGCATTCTGCGGCATGTTGGCAATGTTTGCCATGTTACCCATCTGTTGCGCCATCGTGTTTGGCATACCACCAGGCATCGACATGCCAGGCGTCATCCCATATTGCTGACCAAATTGAGCCATTGCATTTTGCGGTGTCATTCCGTTACCCTGATTCATGTTCTGCGGCGCACCGGGCGGCATTTGTCCAGCATAAGTTGGTTGTGGCGTCTGCTGTTGCGGGAACGGACTCGGCGAGGCATTGTTCATGCGCGGTTGTTGCGGCGGTCGGAAGGGTTGATTCTGCATGGTCGGGGAGGGAGTCGCGTTGTTGGAGCCGGGTTGTTGAAGATGTTGATATGGTGTCGGCGCATTGGGAAATGGTTGTTGGGCATTCGGGTAGCCACCGTATGAAGGAGTCTGGGAGCGCGATGCATGTGACGGTTGCACGGGAGAGCCAGACATGCCATCGTGAGGTCGTTTCGCAGGTACAACTGAGCCCGGGTTGAAGTTTTGGCCAGCGAATTGTTGTTGTTGTTGTTGTTGTTGCGGGTTCGGCGTGGGGTTTTGTGACGCGCCGTTCTGCTGTTGCTGCTGCTGCTGCTGCTGTTGGGCTTGTTGTTGTTGATGTTGGAGACCCTGGGCGAATTGGTTGACATCGAAGTTGTAGTTCATGGCTTGGGGGTTAAGGTGCTGGGCTGCGCCGGGGAACATGTTGGCCTGGTTGTTGGCCCATCCTCCTTGATTCATGGTGACATGTGTCGGCGGTGGAGGGGAGGAGGATCCTGACTGGCAGCGGCATGGTCAGTCAGAGGGCATGCGCGGTGGGAGGTCGAGGCGCAAAGAGAGTGGGTCGAGTCGAGTCGCATGGAGTGGTGGTGATGCTGCTGATGATGGAGGAACGGGAGGTGTGTGGGAGGATGGCGCGCGAGGCGGTGTTGGCGGTGATGATGGAGCATCGAGGGGATGGATGGAGATGGACATGCTCACCGAAAGACCCGAGAGTTGTGATGTATGGAGCCTCGGCGCTTTTGTTTGGCACCCGGGGACGGTTTCGTTGCTGGGTCTTGACGCGCTGTGCTGGTCGGGCGCGCGCTGTTCTGCCAGCCGGGTGGTGAGAGACGGGAGCAGCAAAGTCGCAGCAGCCCGCTAGGACGAGTTGGCCTGAGGCTGGCAGCAGCATCTTGGCTGAGGAGGAAGGAAGAAAGACAACTCTCCCTTTCTCCTCGTCGCCATGGCCGCCTCGGTCCACCCACCACCCACGGACGACAGCGGCAGCATAAGGTAGTCCCTCGCTATAGGGACGATTACCCAAACCGTCGATTGCTTATAGGCACCTGAGGAAATCTAGGCGCATTCGCGCAGTACCTCTCCTAGTTCACTTCGGCCAGTCACCGCATTCCCGAACACTAAACGGGACCGTGCGCCCGACCAACGGGGATCACATCGAAACATGTGAGAGATGTAATCATCAGCTATTAGTTCTACTCCGTGCACCTTGGAGTATGCAATCCCGTGCGAGGAATCTCGGTGACTTAAGCTCGCTCTGTCCTGTTCGGTCGTGGTGGTGCAGAGAACGACTCTCTCTCGACGGAAGCCTGCCTTTTCTGTGGTGAAGGTGTGTGAGAGTTGAACCCCTCCCAGCCAGTCCCAGCTCGATCAAATCACCCGGACGCCTCTTCTCCCTTGGATCTGCTTCTCTTCGCTTCTCTTTCTTTTGCCTTTCTCGTCACAAGCTCCCGTCGTTATCCAGATAAGCGGGTCGACAGTGCGACATCCCTAGGCAATAATGCCTCTACTTCATGGGTTCGCATGCCCGACACGGCTCTTGAAACTGGGATCACAAGCACGAATAGGTTGACCACGAACGGAAGGGGACTGGTGGGAAGGAGCTATGCAGGCCAGCTTTATTCTCCGTCTGACGTGTCGTCGGATGGCTATCGTTTGTGCTGGCAGTACGACGACCATGAGGCACTTTCCGGGTTGTTGCGTCGCCATTTGCTCGCCATCTTCCGAGTCCGAGTCGTCCAGCTATCGCCACGACTTTTGGCCAACGGCCCTTGAATCTGCGTTCATGACGCCGACTTCAAGACCGAATGTCCATTACGGCTTCACGTATTCGTAGACTCTACTGATCTCCAAAGCGACTCTCGATAGCACGGCAACTATCCCTCCGACCTCTCCACCATCTCTTCCAACAATGGGCCTCTTCTCTACCACCCCTCAGACCTCGCCTCCCGCTCCCGAACCCTCCAAAGACGGTGGTTTCATCGCACCCGATCGCACCGCACGCGCACAATGTTGGGAAGGCCGAGATAACTTCTTCGCATGTCTGGAACGGAATGGAATCGTGGACAGCGTGAGAGAAGATGCGAAAGCGCGAGCGGCGTGTGCACCCGAGTTGAAAGAGTTTGAGAAAGTCTGTGCGAGCAGTTGGGTAAGTTTGCCTGTTCCGCTGGAGACCTCTTGGATGGGAGCTTCGGAGTGCATGTATTCAGCAAGGAGATGGGATCAGGGGTGGACATGGACAATCCAGATCGAGGATGAATGCTAATGCCGGGGTTGCTGCAGGTCACATACTTCAAGAAGAGGAGAGTCATGGAACATCAGAGGGACGCGACGATCAAGAAATTGACGGCGGAGAATGCGAAGCCGATCAATTGAGGGAAGATGAGAAGGGAAGAGACGGCAGACACAACCTGAAGTGCTTCACAGGTTCGGAGGGGGTAGTAGCTGCATCGCTTTAGGCGAACACTCAACTCCTGGGCAGAGGCATGAAGCCCGCACGACATGACCAGCGCTCATCGCTAGTACAGAGAGTCGCGCAGAGTTACCACTTCTGTTGATCGACCTCGTGGACACTGAACGCAATTCTTCGATCCAAATCGATCGGACTGCGATCCAGGCTGTCTTTGACACCTCGTGCAGCATGAGATGTCGAGGACGCAGCTGCTCCACGCGTGGCATTCGCACGACTCGGTATAGTACATACGGAGAAATCTTGCCTATCTTGCGCTGCAGGAAAGCGTTGTACCATATGTATGATTAGCACACGAACACCGATACAGATCACTTCGCCACTCTCGGTGCGGCAATCATTGTTGCATGGGACCGCTTTCCCTCATGGTCTCCCTTCCACTCTAGATACCTTACATTGTTCCTCGTCGCTCATATCCCCATTGCTCCGCTCAAACCCCGACGCAATATCACGGACTCTGGTAGCTTGGACTGCACAGCAGAAGCCGGAGAGCCAACGGATCGTCAGATCTCCAATTGACTCGAAGACGACACGTACATTCTCGAGAGATATATGTGAACATCTCTAGCGTAGACTGCATACTCCAAGCTGTCGGCGTCCGAACTGTGCGGTGCAATTTGAGCGGACTGAGGGAGGTAATCACTGTCTTCCCTCGTGTTCTCTCTTTCGATTTGAATAGATTTGTTTCTCGTCGTTCATGAGATTGCAATTGCCAAATGATACCTCCAACGCTCCGCTCAAATTGCACTGCACGACCTGTATCCCGGAGGCTTGGATTTGCACGGTCTGAGCGAGAGAACGACAGTATTGTTGCTGCTCTGATGGTATCGTGCACACGTCCTTCCTTCGTAGACATCTCTATTTCCTCGCGCAGATTGCGTGTGGTGTACTTTGAGCGGAGCCACGGAGCCACGGAGGTAAGCGGACCTGTCTCCGACAAGCGCGATGTGATTATGTCAGCGACTTAGATACTCGACTTTAACATCTGCGCCTCTGAGAAATCCAACCACAACATCGACAGAATGATTGAGACGAATGGACGACCGCGAGCTGGGGACATTCGATGAAATACTTCAGCGACCAACTCACTGAACCTGGCGGTTGAAATCTCGACCGCCAACACCTAACACTCTTCATCATGGCCAGCTCGAACGCCGGACCGGCCCCAGCACCAGGCCAGTCCAGCAAAAGCGCATCTCAATACCCGGATCCTGCCCTGGCAAGTGGAGCGTACAGCGCATACGGGGGTGTCCCAGGATCTCAGCCCTCTCCATATGGCGCATTCCCGGGATCTCAAGCATCACCCTATGGAGCCTTTCCTGGAGCTCAAGCCTCTCCATATGGATCATGGCCCGGAGCGTCGTGGAATACCGCTAGTCGAGCGAGCAATGCGGCGCCCACGTCTGCACCTCCAGGTGAAGCGGAACCAGGCGCGGCATCGGAGCAGCACCTCACGGAGTCGCAACGGTTGATGCGCCAGTTCCAGGCTCGACATGATGAGCCGGGTCGAGTGAATCCAGTTCAAGCTGCTTGGCATGAGGAGCTGCCTGACATTACGCACGCTGGGTATGGCAGATACGAGGCGAGAGAGGCATTCCTCGATGCGCAGGAGCACACGCAGGAATTGATTCGCGGGGTCAACCGCGAGGAGACTTTACAGTACGACGATGGGCCATTCGAGTCGGATCCAATGGTGGGACTGGAAGAACCGGAGTTGCCTTCATTCGATGACCCGAGCACTCAGACCGTGCGTGGCGCGGCTGATCGAGGTGCCAAACGTGGTCGGCCGCGCGGACGTGGTCGAGGAGGTTGGCGACAATTGCTGAAAGGTACCGAGCACGAAAAGGTCGGTAAGATGCCAATGACCCGCGAGGAGAGACAGGAACGGAGGCTTCGGGGAATGGGTCCCAGAGGAAAGCTATCGCGCTCCAAGCGAAAGGCGCCAGACCCCGGACACGTTTTCAAAGACTACATTGCACGGGCGAGCAAGCACTTTTTCGAGGACCAACTTGACATTGCCGCGGACTTCTGTCGACAAGCCATCGGCGTCAACCCGGAAATTTTTCAGGCACACTCCCTTCTCTCGGAGATTCTCAAGAAGCAAGGACGAGACGATGACTCTGTGCAAGCCTTGTGGTTCGGCGCGATCACAATTCGCAACCCGGATGTGTGGGTGTTGGTCGCCGAAAAGACTCTCGAGATTGCCGGCGACAACCGTTCCCAAGATCATCTTCAAACAGCGATTGAATGCTATAGTGAAGCAATCAAGCTGAACAAGAGCCGGGATGTTGAGCTACAATTGCGGATCCAGAAGTTCGAGCTGTACATGGAGTTGGGCAACACTAAATTCTCTCGCTTGGATTGCCGAAACATTCTCAAGACCTGGCCCGAAAAGACGCAGTACGTACGCGAATTCGCTCTCCTGTCTGCTTCTACAGCGGACACCGGAGAGATGAAAAGAGCACTTGACGCGTATGATAAGGCTTTTGAGATCTACAAGGATAGTGATACTTTTGGTGACGAGACCGATGAGACTGAGCCGTGGGATCATCTCAACATCTATCTGGAATTGATTTACAACGCGGGAGATGCAAAGGTGGGACTGGCCCTCGCCAAGCGGTATTCACGATGGTTCATTGGTCGAAAGGACGAGGCATTCTGGGATCGTTACGTCGAAGACGATCGCGAATGGGACATGTCAAACGACAGGCGAGCATTCGTTCCAGAATTTCAACAAGGAAGATGCAGCCGGGACAAGTCCAAGTTCGGCGACGGTCTGCCCGTTGATATCCACGTCCGCATGGGCCTATTCTGGATGAAGCTCGGCTTCCAAAACAAGGATCAAGCGATGCGACACTTCAAAGCTCTTTTCGAGTACGAAGAGGACGTCGACGAGTACCACGACATGTTCCTCCAAGTAGCCAATGCTTTGCGTTATGCCGGACATCTGACCGAAGCAGCGGAATTCTACGATGTCATTCGCACAATCTCCAACCACATGAAGCACAACATTGACGATAAAGTATGGATGCAGCTTGGGACTTGCTATCAAGCTCTGGAACGCCCGACGCCTGCTGTAGAATGCTTTGAGATCATTGTTGGCCGAAAGGGCAACATTTATCCCAAAGCTGGCGCGCTTTTGGCGAAGCTCTACGAAGACGCTGGTGAGACGGATAAAGCGAGATATCTCTGCAACGACATCATTCGTCTTGGGCGCAGGGATCTGTTGAATGATGCCAAAATCAAGATGATCCCGGTCACGCCGGTCAACAAGCAGTATGTATTTGCACCAAAGCCCGCGGCATGGACGCCACAGCGAGCGCCGCCGACGAACCAGGAGCCGTACGTCAAGAAGGCGCCGGCTTGGAACAAGGCTGGAAACGTGCTGAGAGAGCTGTTACCCGTTGGAGGGCTGGCAGCGCTCCCAGGAGGTTCTGTCGAAAGCCAGGAGGCTTCGAGCAATGCTCCAAAGGACACTGTCCCAGCCAAGGAAAAGAAGAAGAGGGTCAAGAAGCGAGACATTGTGGGAATGCTCACGGGTGTCGAGGGAGAAGAGGAGGCGACGGACGGCAAGATCAAACGACCCAGGTTGAAGAAGCCAACGTCCGCAGTACCTGCCATACAAGCGGCACGCAAACTTGAGCGCACTCAACGACATCAAGACGCCGAACTCCGGACGCTCACCAGCTACGCCGTCCTCCAAACCCATTGGACCGCCTTCAAAGAGGGCACTGATGAGAACGCAGTCGAGCAATGGGTGTCCGCAGCCACCAACATGCTCGAAGACTTCGCGTCAATGAAAGTCTTCTTCCCCGACCGCGACCGCAACATCAAGCTCAAATCATCCGAGGATACCGGCAAAGGTGTGGTTCGCGACCTCCATCACGCCCACAACAAAGCCGCCCATAGCTTTTTGTCGCTACCGTTCTCCGAATGGAACCACATCTTCGTCGACCTCGCGCTCCTCTATGCCCGCACCGCCGAACAAGACAAATGCTACCGCATCTTGCAAGATGTGCTCTGGGGGGCAAACGTGTTCTACACAGATCCCGACATCCGCCGCATCAACTACGCCGCATCCCTTCACTGCGCCTTGACCTTCAATGACTCCCAGTACTGGATTGAACTCTCCCGCAAAATCATCTCCAACGATTCAGACTTCCGCTCCCCACAAGCCTTCCAACTCTTCGCTGCTCTGAACCGCTTCTCCTTTGGCTCAAATTGGTTCTCCGCCGGTCCATCGCAAAAGTTCATGCTCCGCATGGTCAAGCAATTCGACTTCCTCGCCATGCCGCCTCACATCCGCGACCGCATCGACTGGTCAATCCAAAAATCCGCCCTCATCAGCCGCGCCGAAAAATCCGACGGACTCCCCGAGCGACCAGCCCTCGACGCGGGCATCCTCCTCATCTACGGCCACATGGTCGCCGTCGCAAATCACTCCTCTTCCAGTCTGCCGTACTACTACCGCGCCCTCGCGCTCCAACCCGACAACATCGCCGTCAACCTCTCCATCTCCACCATGTGGATCCAGAACTCCATGAAGCGCCAAGTCGACAATCGACACTTTGGCATCACCCAGGGCGTTGCCGCCATGTCGCGGTACTACGACCTACGCATCAAATCGGGTAAAGCCTGTCACCGACAGGAAGCGGAGTACAACGTGGCGAGGATGTGGCATTACCTGGCTCTCACACACTTGGCGGTGCCGGCCTACGAGAAGGTTCTGGAATTGAGCGAGGCGGTGAGGGTGGAGTGGGAGGAGGAAGTGGCGGCGCTGAGGGCGGAGGGTGGCGCGGAGGCGATGGAGGCGAATTTTGGCGAGGGGGAAGATTTCGCGCGGGAGGCGGCGTTTGCGTTGCAGGGGTGTTATGCTTTGGTGGGGAACTTCGAGGCGGCGAGGGCGATTGGGGAGGAGTGGTTGGTGATTTGAGGGAGAGGGGTGGGAGGTTGATGGCGTGGGTTCGCGTTTGGTTTGCTTTGCTTTGCGGGCTGGAGTTTTTTCGGGGCTGGAGGTTATGGGCGCACGGGATACCCCACGGTTTCTGGCGTTGGCAGGGGCGGGCATCATGATTGTATGCCACACGGGATAGCCAGCGTGGGCGGAAACAGTATCGCCAATGCAATTATACGACACGCTTTACCTGTCCGGGTTGTCAGCCGTACATGTACGGTGGCCGGACGGCTTGTAGAGGCGCGGACTTGCTTTACATATGAGGCTTTATCAAAGGTGCATGTTCGCGGACCAGCAAGGTACCTACCTACGCGCATGAATAGCCGTACCTGCAGGGCGGTGGAGTGGTTGATGGATGCGAGCAAGTACGTTTGGCATCTCCTGGTACAGGTAGCTTACCTGGAAACGCCTGGTAGACCGTCCTGATGATCCACGCTCTACCCCGGCATCTTTTCCCACGGCGTTATGCTCTCCCGCTCTCTGACGATCCATCTTCATGGCTCTTGGTGTGCCACAATTCCTGCCCGATGCCTCCTTCACATAACCCTCGTCTTCAATCGTGTTCTTTGAAACCCTCCACAAACACACTCGAGTCACACCTTCCCCACCCCCCCCTCCTCCTCCTCCTGATCTTCCTCGCCCCACTCCCCTTCTCCTAGAATACCGCCCCTCCAATAATAAAACACCTCTCCTCCTCCCTCCTCACCCACCTCACAACCCGATTCGCCCCATCCACCAACCCCTCCCTCCCCGTCCCCGGTCCCGCCACGCAATAAAGTTCAAACACCGGCGTCTCCCACGCCACGGCATTCGCATCCCTCCCCGCGACATGCAAGACCTTCGCGTGCGCGCCTTTGGCGTGGAGAGCGTCGTGCAGGCGGGCGTAGAGGGACATCAAGCGGCGACGGGCGACGGGGTGGGTGAAGTGGGGGGAGAAGGAGGGGGCGATGAATTGGACGTTTCCGCGGGATTTGTAGAGGAAGTGGAGGAGGGGGGTGTTGGGGAGGAGGGTTGTGATGGGGAGGGATGGGGTGAGGATGGCGGTTCGGAGGACGGGAAGGAGAGGGGTGGGGGCCAGGGCGGTGAGGAAGTCGTCGCGCATTTTGCGGAGGGCGAAGAAGGCTTCTTTGTTGGGGGAGATGAGGACGATTGCTAGGTCGTGGTTGATTGGTGAGGTGGGCTCGCTGGAAGTGGTTGAGGTGGATGGTCTGGTATCTTCGCTGCTCGCGTCTTTGCTGGCTGTTCGAGATGGTTGCTCGGACGTGTCGAAGAAGCTGACGTACATGTACAAGAATCCGGTGTTGTTAAAGCCGGGTAGACATACCGGGATCCAGTTCTCGCCACCACCGGCTTTGACGCTCCCGGCTTCGAAGAGCATGTTGAAGATGAGATGTAGATCGCCGGGATGCAGCGAGTGCTTCTTAGGGCGGACCACGCTGACCAGGCGACCCGCTGCAACGACGAGACCGTAGAGAAGGTCAGGCGATCTCACCTTGAGGAGCGTGTCGTTGATGACCCGTCTGTGAGTCTTCCGAAGACGGAGGCATTCCAGGGCGGAGAGGAGGGTAGAGGGAGAGCCACGTGTGAAGCCGTCTGCCAGACCGTCGAGAAGGACTTCCGTGCCTTGTAGACCTCGCCGGAGGTCTGTCGATGGTCGGTTAGAGAACATGCGCTCCATGCTGGGCAGAGTCAGAGTGGACAGAATCTGCATGTATAACGATTCCAGTTGTGTTCGCAATTGTGCGTCGCTCTCGGGTAGTCGACTGATGGCGATGAGGTTCAGTGGACCTTTCGGCAGCATGACAAAGCGAGTTCCTCCAGCGGTGAAGCCTCTGAGCGGATCTTTTGAGCTCTGATGGAACGATATTAGCGTCTGAGCGACGCCGATGTAGTGGCTGATCAGTTGGTCGTCGCCATGTCTACTATAGATCGGCTTCCCGGATGCGGATAAGATGAAGAAATGCTTGAGCTTGGCTTTCCAATCCGCGAGCAGTACATCCTCGGTCTTGCCCTCGAGATTGTCAGAATCTATCCCGTCGAATTCGTGGAGAACCTGCTCGCTCAGCGCATCGTCCTCGGCTGTGAGACTTTGAAACACATCGTCCTGGCCGGCTTCTCCAGGGCCCTCCTCCCATCTCGACATTGATTCATGACCACGCACATCACCAAGGATGCTCTCATTATCAAAGTGAGCGTCCAATGCAGGTACGTAACTTCGAACGCTGGCTCCATCATCGCCCTCGTTGCCTTTGAGGCGGCAAAGGTGGGCGAAACTTGGTTTTCGCGATGCGGCCTTGCTGACTGGGGAGCCGAGGGTGTCTGATGAATCCGAGTGCGTTTGCATATGCCCTTGAGCTAGTGAGACAGCTGTCGTGGGAGTCGATAGTAATTGCGGCCTCGACGCCTTACGAGACAGCCGTAGGGATCCTGCTTGTGACAATGGTGGCCGTGGAGGCAGGGGTGGTGGCGTCAACTCCAAAGACTGGAGCATGGCGGAGCCGTTCTCAGATTCCTGCGTCTGTTTGCCATGCTCGTCGTCGCTCGTATTGACATTTTCGGGATCGCTGTTTGGTGGCAAGCCTGTCTCGCCGGTATTGCCATTCTTTGCGGAAGATCCAGCTTCCGATCCATCGCTCCCTGGCATTGCTTCAACCGTACATACTGATATCAATCCGACCGCTTGCTCCGGTGCCGACTGTAATGACAAGTCGTACTGTGAGTCGTATGCAATCGGGGAACAATTCTCAATCCCAAAGCGATGTCGACTTGACGTCGGGTTCCCGCTGTGATGAGTAAGCATGGTGGACCGTGCATTCCACGCGCAAGGCTGCGACATGCTATGGAATTGGAAACTCTCATGCAAAGTGTTCTCTTCAGACACACTCCATTCTCGACGGACGAAACCTCAGCTACGCTGGAACGAATGTTCGCACCAGTCAGAACAAGTCGACGATGAGCCGCGAGGCTGTAACGGGGCGACGGTCATTTTCACCACCGGATTCCGGCCGCTCCACGCCCATCCCTCGGACTACTCGGAAAACAGTCGAAGGCGGTATGTGCGTGAAACTGGTGACGGGACACACGAGGAATCCCATGCTGACCCTTCTCAGATCTGTACAAGGCCGACAAAGGCCTCCGTCGATATGCTGCAAACATCGAAAGGGCATTGAGCTCATGGGAGATCTCACCGGAAGAATGGGCTGACTACATTGCCTTTTTGGGCAGGTTGCTCAAGGCTATACAGAATCATCCGAAAGATGCCCCCGTCCTACCTCATAGCGATGCTATCGCCACACGCTTGGCGCAGTGCTTGAATCCTGCACTGCCTTCCGGCGTGCACCAAAAGTCGCTGGAGGTTTACACCTACATCTTCTCCGCGTTCGGGAACGACTATATCGCTGGGCACTTACACGAGTACCTTCCGGGCCTGACTGCAGTGTTATCATTCGCTTCTTTGTCCGTCAGACCTGGCCTCTACAGCTTATACGAAGATCACATCATCTCTCTGCCTGCATCGTCGCTTCGCCCAGCACTGAAGTCTTTAATCCTCAGTCTGTTGCCTGCGCTGGAGGACGAGAGTGGGGAGGACTTTGAGCGAGCTTTCCGTATTCTGCATTCGTTGGAGGACTCTTTCACACCAGACGCTAGATCGAGTCAAGAGGCGGACGGCTATTTTTGGCAATGTCTATTTCTGGCCGTTGTGACAAGTCCTACCAGACGTCAGGGCGCGCTCAATTACCTCACGCGAAAGCTCCCAAAGTTGCCGTCGAAGTCCGGTCACGGGACGGAGGAAGACGAGCGGACTCGTCGTAGAGCGGAGTGCATCGTGTCCCCGGAGCCTGGCTTGCTCACCCGGTGTTTTGTTTGCGGTCTATCTGATTCTCAGATCTTGATACAGAGGGGCTTTCTCGATCTTTTGGTCACCCATCTTCCTCTCAGCTGCGACGTTCTTCAACAGAAAGTCGGCCATGATGACCTCGATCGCCTGGTGACTGCCACGACACTGGTCTTACTCCGCCGAGACATGAGCCTCAATCGACGCTTGTGGAGCTGGTTCTTGGGTCCGGAGCCAAAAGACGAACCAAATGAAAGCCGGGAGACGTCTCCGGAGGCTCACCACAAGGATACACGTAAGCCAAATGCCAACACGCAATTGCGCTACTTTTCGGCATATGGAAAGTCTAGCCTGCAACGATGCATACTCGCGATGCTTCAGGACCAACAGAGCAAACCATCCCAACGTGCACGCCCGTTCCGAGTCTGTCTTTCGCTGATGGATCGGTGGGAGATTGGCGGTTTGCTAGTTCCCGATATCTTCCTACCTGCGATGAGGAGCCTCTACGAATTCAGCTTGTCAGCGCCCACTAGTGACGTTACCGAACTTGTGCGAAGCGCAAGCCTCTTTTTCGACGGCGTTGAAGCCAGTCTGATATGGGTGTGTCTGCTTGGCATAATTCGAGATACCATCAATGGGCCGTCACCGAGTTTGAAAGGTATCGAGTTGTTCCGATGGATCATCGGTACTTTCAACGTGAAAGACGAGGAAATGCTTACAGTGCATATTCCACTTGCGATACTGTATCTCCTCGCATCTGCCACAGGATCCTCTCGGCTGCCCGATGCGAAGCTACAACTCATCGGCGCTGCATTGCAGTTGTTGAACATGGTTCCGGCGAGAGTGCTCCAGGCTGGAAGCTCTACAAAGACGAGCGAGCAAAGTGACTCCCCGATCCCTGATGCGACTGTACAGCACGTGATTCGTGAATTCTACAGAGAGACAGACCGTGGCGGAGAGAAGCCTCTGCCATTCAGCAACGCTGAGATCTCGCGCCAGCTTTCCTTGCGGACCGCCGCCATTCTCGCAGGATCATACACCGAGCTAGATGTGGACCTTTACTCCGAGTCGGCCGCTCTATTTCTTGGTCTACTTTCAAGAACTTCACACTCACGACCTCGGGGACCACAGCTACGAGACGGACTGATCGGTGGGTTCGAGGCTGCCGCGAGCGAGCGAAGGATCCTGCCATTTCCTGTCATATCCTGGACAATCTCTTTGGCAGTCGCCTTCAGCTCTCCTCCAGCATACCTGAACCCCGAGGATATCGTTGCTTTACAGCCACTGCTGACCTCACAACTATGGGAGTACATGTCACCAGCGATGCCAAAATACCATGTGGAAGCAGTGAAAGGATTTTGGCAGCTCGAGAAGCTCGTTGATCCCGCCGGTGCAATGACTGCAACCCTCGCTGGGCTCATTCGGAATATGCCAGCCGCCTTTGCAGAGCGTGAAAATAGAGATGCTGAGGCAATTCGACGCTTCACCGTGCTCTGGCGACATTCTGTCCTGTCTCCAAATACTACCACAGGAAGCATGCGCAAGGGTAGCTCCATCTCAATCATTACCGACGCTAAGCAAGCAGCACGACATCTGGATGTCCTCGAGCAACCTTTGCTCTTGGCTTTAGACGCCCTGACCTACCCTACTGATCCTGCATTCGAAGTGGTCAAAAATTGGTCGCAGAGTGTTGCGAGTCTCGAGCATGTTTTCCAGATCCTCCTGCGGCGGCTTGGCGAGTGCACCGCACTGATTGCACAGCTGCACGATGCCGACACGAAGACCCGTGGACGTGGCCAAGGAAAATTGCTGCGAGAGCTCGACTACATCTTCAGTCACTTCGAGCATCTCCTTGAGCATGGCAGCCAGTGGACATGGCGCTGCCTGAGCAGCACTTTCACTTTGGACGAGCTCAAGACTGACGAGAAAGATGGAATACAGGTGCTGGCTGAAAGATGCGTGGAACTGCTCTGTGACGAACGCCATTCGTCGGAGTCGCTGAACAGACGGCTGATAGCAGTGCTGGATCTACTGCTCGCTGGACCTGTGGCCGCAGATTTGAAGGATCTGCAGCTAGACGCCGCGCTCCTGGATCGCCTCATGGCTTGTATTCAAGGACCGATGAGTCAACTCCAAGGAGGACTGCTCAGGTTGAGTCACCTCGCGTTGAAACTTCGCCTTTCGACCGGCTCTCTCGGCGATGAAACGTCGGAACGACAGCGAGCTTCGTCTTTCACAAAGAGGCCATCGGCAGTAGCTTCGAGTCAGCCCAGCACCTCGGGCCCCTCTCTCACCCAGACTCATGGGCCGCCACCTCAATTGTTCAAGTGCCTACAACTAGGCTTCGCAAGTCCTCGAACACGGTACCACCTCGACCAATGGCTTCATTTCCTGGCAGACGTCCTGCCGATGTTCGCAGATGCAATATTTTCGAATCTCATTCCTCTCGTTGAGTGTTTCTGCAAGGAGCTGCTCAAAGCGCACGGAGAGACGGTCGCCATTTCACAGAAAGAGAGCACTGCCAGTGCCACTGCTCCAGCGTCCGTGATCATGAGCCTGCTAGAAGGAGTGGAAATGGTGCTCGATCGGGCATACCAATGTCTAATGGTCGAAGGTGGTAGTGAGCCAGCCACCAAAGAAGCTGACACCAAGCCTGGATTCTTCGGCAACGTCGCCGCTGGCATGTTCAAAGCTGAAGGCCCTCCAAGCAGGACTTCGCAGGCGAATAGCCGCCTCACAGTCATTCTGACGTTTCAAGACACCATCCGCGTTTCTTTGAAGATGTGGCTGTGGGCGAGCAGTGCAGCAGAGTCCCCTGATTTCGATCCTTCAAGCTCTGCTACAACGTCGTACAATGCGCTAAAGGTGCGCAACAAGACTCGCCATCTCCTCGAGCAGATCTTCTCGATTGAGCCGCTGGAAAGTCTGGAAGTCGTTGTTAAACATTGGTGCACTGTGGCTGAGGACTCTGAGGCGGCCGCCTCACTGTCTGTTCTTCATGTCATGCAAGTGACAAGACCGAAGAACATCGTACCCGCGGTCCTGGACGCACTTTGCAGCCGAACGAATGCCAGCACTCTTCCTGCTCCACGACAATCCAGTCTGACTCTGGACCTCTCGCCCGCAGACGTGGCCATCTTCTTGTCGGCGTACCTCGACTCCACTGAAGACGATGCTATGGATGAAGTTTGGCCAGACTGCTTGGCTTTCTTGCGGGATGTGCTTTCCAACCCACTCCCACACCGACAAGTCTTGCCGCACTTGCTCGCCATCATTTTGCTCTTGTCCGAGAAGCTGAACAACACGAACTTTGGGGAGCAGAAGAAGATGAGACGAGAACTTGGCGACATCTTCCAGCGGCTCCTCACAGCAACTTTCACGACCTTGCCATCTGGCTACGTGACAGAGCCCGTACTGCAGGAAGATGCGAACGGAGACGGGGCCTCGAGACACGCTACGCTCGAGCATTCAATGACCCTTTTGCCGGTTCTCATTCGGGTCACAGATAAGCTGGACCTGATCTTGGAATCACAGGAGAGGGTCGTTCTCGCTATCAACAACATCACAGGAAGTCTCATATCCTCAATCTTCCGCGCCAGATCTTTTCCGAAGAACGTTGGCAAGGACGTGCTCACCTTACTCGTGAACATGACCCGCAAAGCACCAGGCGCGAAGCCCTGGAAGAAGGAAGTCACCGACGCCTTCAATGATCCTAAGATTCTGTCTGCTCCGCCCGAAATCATGACAACCGGGTGGTTCCCAGCTTTTCACCAATGGTCCCTCCACGACCGCGAGCGCATGCCCGAACTCCTCTCCCGACTCAGTCCTCCCTCAACCGCAGGTATCATGTTCGGCGTCGGAGCCAGCGCTGCTCGCCTCGAAGCGGATCGTAAAACTCAACTCAATCTCCGCAGAATATGCCTCTTACTCCTCGCTTCGCCCGAAGACACTTACGTCGCAAACCTACGCCCCTTGGAAGAGAAACTTGCCGAGCTCTTCGATGCCACACCGTCCTCTTCGCCTTCCTCGGCGATCAAAGCCGAGCTATTCATGCTGTGCAGGACTCTCACCGTGTCTGTCTCGCCCTTTCACCTTGCGCCACTTTGGCCAATCATTAACGATAAATTGCAGTCGGCGCTCCTCTCCCTGCTGCCGACCGCGAAGGCTGAAAGTCAGGACTTCAACAATCTTTCACTCTTTCAGGCTTGCAAACTCCTCGATACTCTGATTGCTGTATCACCGGACGAGTTTCAACTTCACGAGTGGCTCTACATCTCTGATACCATCGATGCCGTCTATCAGCCTTCCGACTTCGTCCCCGCAGCATTGTCGGACCATCTCTCCGGTGCGCTAGGCGCGAGCGGAGCTGACGACACACTCCTAGTCACGAGCTCGAACAGCAACGTGACGGAGCTGAGCTCAGGTGCAGCGCAACAAGGACGCCGCTGGCTATTGCTCGGTGACGATCTGAATGTTGACAAAGATGACCTCAAAGCGCTGCCGAGGGAGGAGTTCGTCGCGCAGGTCATCCGGCCATTCTTGAGTCAGTTGAGTATTCACGCTTATGAGGGCGTGTACAGTTTGGATGAAGTGGACAGGGAGGCGCTGAGGAGGAATCTGCTGGGCGATTTGTTGGATGGAGGAAGTGTGGTCGAATGATGTGGTTCGACTTGAGGAGGATGAGAGGACGTGGTCAGTCAGAAGACGTTCCCGAAGACGGTATGAAATTTGACAAGTCGCAAATCGAAAGGCCATGCGGGTATTGCAGGGATCACTGGGTTACACGACATGAGCTCCAGAATCTTTCACTCACACTCCACGCCAAGATCGTGAGGTTTGGCGGGACTATGCTCGTTGACTTCACTTCGGGCTTGTGAAAAGTTGTTGGATTCAGGGAGATTGCAATGCAGTTGTCGAACGTTTTTCGACCAATTGTTGGACATTTGTGTGAGACTTGTGGGGAGTATGATGATACTATGCAAGTGATCTGGAGTGAAATTGTGCTGATGTGTGTCTCAGTTGCCGCTCAGTTGCGGGCTCATTCACTTCGGCGCAGCTACAGACGGGGTCCAAGCCTGCGTTTGCTTTTTGATCCACTTTCTGCCACTTCATCCACCACTTTCAACTTTCAACTCTCCAACACTTACCAACACACGTCGATCTGCAAGTCAACCTGCATCGACATTGAGGAATACGGTCAGTACTTTCGCGCACACAACTTTCTTTCAGCCTTCGGCCACTTCGCTGCACATCCTGCGCGATCACCCATTCATGCGCGCAGAAACATCGCACATGTTTGACATCGCTTCACAACTCTCTATCAGCTCTTGCACACGCCCATCGAGACCAAACGCTGACCATCGACTTTCCAAGCCCAGATCTTCAAGCTCCAACCAGATCCAACACAAACCACCGAAACCTCACACCATGACGACCCCCAACGCCATCAAGGACATTGACAACTTCCGCATGGCTGTCGCTTGGGCCTGCTTGAAGACCGAGCCGCAGGTAGGACTCTTCCCATCGAATTACTGCTTCTCTTTCACATGCTAAGCACCCAACGCCACAACAGATCGACTTCGAGAAGTTCCGCGTGATCTGCAAACTCAAGTCTCAAGCCTCCGCCCGCGAATGCTTCCGTGTCACCAAGAACAAGCTCAAAGCCGTGTACGGAGGCGCCATCGAGGACGGAGATGCGGGTACTCCGGGCGCCGCCACACCGGTGAAGAAGACGAAAGCGGCTGCGAGTGGAACTCCGACGCCAAAGCGTGCCCGTGCCGCGGCTACCCCCAAGGGCAAGAAGGCCAAGGTCGAGACTCAGGCTGTGATCAAGAACGAGGAAGGTGACGATGAGGAGGCCGAGGAGCCGGCTCGGAAGAAGTCCAAGTCGCACTCGGTCGACGGGAATGTTGACTCGGTGGTGGCGGATGACGACGGCGACGACTTTGTGCTTTGAAAGGTCTGTCTGGCAGAGAGCATCGAGAATTGCGGGAGACACGGGACGCATTGGTGGTACCGGTCAGTATAGCTTGATTTGTGGTCACTCCGTTGAGGTGACAAACGGCGCTGCTTCTGAGCTTGAATTTGTTGCGATGATGGTACCCACGGGGATCCAGACGTAAAAGCATGCGATTGCGAGGCTGGGAGAAGTGTACTGTGCGGCAGACCACTGGGTTCTCAATACAGCACAAACTCACGGCATAGTCTACCTTCAATCGTACACATCATCCAGTCTACCCGCCACCCCGTGGTGTTCCCACTCTCGCTCTCAGTCTCGCTGCCCAATCTCAGTGAAGTCAATCGATTTCACCGTGAGCTCAAAAAAGGTCAAGGTCTCGGCAATCGACGGACAGAAGAAGGGCGACACCCCAGAGACTGCATGAAGTCAAATTTGAGCGATGTTCGATGAACCCATATATCATTCTGTCGTGGGTGTAGCTGACCTCCCAACGCTAAAACCTGAGCTCACAACGCTAGAGCTCGGCTCACATGCCAAAAGCGGAACTGTAAGCCGAAAATTGCGGGAGTAGCTGAGGGATATTAGGTGTAATGTTATAGCGCAGACGCCTAGGCGCATATGTCAGACCGCGCGCGAAGTTTAAGGGACGCTAAGCTATTAGCGCGAAATCGAAATTTTCTCCTCTTCCTTCTTCCTTCCTTACTTCTACTCGCTTATTATAACCTTACTTATAACTACCTAGGTAAGTTATCCCTAACATTACCGCTAACCTTATTATAGCTTACCCTTTACAGCCTCTACGATTACGTAAGCATAAATTTAAGATATCCCTAACCTTACTACTTACCTTTCGGCTAACCGCTATATACGAACCTTAAGATAAAGGATAATAGAGTACTCGAGTAGACTAGAAAACTAGCGGCTAGCGTAAGGTTAACATAGACATTATAGGTAAGCTTATCGCTAACCTTATATAGAAATACTATAAGAGAATAGTTAAGGCTTAGGGAGACGGAATACGGATAAGGGGTAAGGCTTTCGACGTAGTTTGTTATTATCTCTAGCCTTATATATAACCTTACTACTAACCTTATAGCTTATAGGACGACTATAAGCACGTCGTAATTCCTAAAGGCTAGCCGATCTGCCTAATACCGGAGGGATAGAAGTATAGATTCCCTAATGTTATAGCTAATCTTATAGCTAACCGTATGTAGATATACTAAGGGAACATTCGTATTAACCTTAAAGGACGAAGCTATCCCGACTCCGGCACCTCTAATAAACAAGGTAACGATAGGTATATTATAACTAACGTCGCACCTAACCTTACGGCTAACTATATTATAGGCGCCGAATCTAACGGCTTAGAGGATTCTAATAGAGAAGTGTCTATTCCGAGATATAGCTTTAATAATTAGGACAAGGCTAGGCTATATAACGTAAGCTTACGTATAACACTACGACTAACCCTATAGCTAACCTATTATATAGCACCGGGCTACTTCTTATATTAACATAAAGCAGCACGTACGGAGTGTAGTAAGTAGGGCCTAATATTATCCCTAATGTTATAGCTAACCTTATAGTACCGCATTTAAGTTGCTAGATAAGGCGAAGGCCGCGACGGAGTATATAAGAAGGGCGGAGATAGAGGATTCGACAATAATACTATTACTAAGACCGAGGGTAACGTTAATGCTAATCCTATAGCTAACCTTATTACTAATACATTATAGCTACCTACCGCGTAATCCTAACTACGACAAACGAGAAGGGTGGATAGGCTAGTAACCTAGCCGCTAAGACGTATGCTTCCCTAATATTACGTCTAACCTTACCGCTAACCTCTCTAGTCTATCCTCCGCTAAGAAATCGAAGAAGCGGACAGCTAAGAAGTATATTTCCCTAATATTATGCCTAACCTTACGGCTAACCTCTAAAGCGCTCCCCCCTCTAAGAAATCGAAGAAGGACATTAACGCGAAGTCGGCGCCGACTATTATCGATGTCGATAAGGAAACCGAGGATAAGTATGTTACCTATGTCCTTATGCCTAATATTATTGCTAACCTTATTAGACCCCCTAGGAAAACTACTAGCGGTAAAGGCCTTAAATCTATAGAGGCGATCGTAGCGGCTTAGGGTGCTATAGCTAGATTGTAACGTTATACCTAACCTCGCCCTTAACCTTATAGCTAATAATATCTAGCGTGCCGGAGACCTTCCCCCGATATAAGCAAGATGTCCGTACGAAGAAAGGCAAGAAGGCGTTAAAGAATAGAGTAAAGCCGCTAGTCGTCTATAAGGAGAAAGATGTAACGTTATCGATAACACTATAGTTAACCTTACGGCTAACCTTACACAGCTTAACTACACTAACGCCCTTAAAATCGCTAAGAAGCATCTCGTAGCTAGCATGCCCTACGAGCCTTATATAAATGCCTACCGCGACCGTAGTAACC
>JALRMM010000502.1:0-24148 GCA_026122155.1 Zymoseptoria crescenta
AGTTGTCGGGATTCGGAAGACCGCTCGCTATAGGAGTACGCGTAGCTAGAGAGGCCGGATCGTAGAGATTTAGACCTAAGAGAGGGCCGCTTAGGGTCTACGTAGCACTACTGCTACTACCTACTAGCGCACGAGGCGTACTAGGAGGGTGAAATCCGGGCTACGATATAGTCCGGTTAGGATCCTAAACACCTTCTTAATTAATAGCGGTCTAAGTGCTTATAAGGGTCGACACGCGCTAACGAGCGCTACTATAACGTAGAAGCTCGTTACGCGGTAAGGTAGTTAGCTTAGTAGGCGATTCGAGGATCGGAGAAAGAGGCGCTACTATAGAAGTAGAAGGTATAATAAGGAAGGAAGAAGAAAGTTCGAGGACGAAGGACTAGATATAAAGGACCGATCGGAGCCGCTAAGGCTGCATAATTACGACGCCTATAACAGAGCGAATTCACGGCTAAAACGGGCCTGTTACGGGCCTACTAAGATTACGGGGAGGATTCACGGACATTTCACGTACAGTTATGCGCATAAACAGATTACGACGCTACACGCTAGCGCAGGCTTCACGAGCGAAAGGATAGGCCTAGAACAGACTACGTCCACGACTAAGAAGGACCTTAGGAGCGAATTTATAAGACTCCTTAGTCCGTGTTTATAGACGTAGCCGCGGCTTACTTCGCCTTTATAAAACGACGAGGTTCTACACCGCTATTGCGAGAAATCTAACTAATATGCGCTTCGCCTAGCTAGCCGAGTAGCTATTAAAGGGCTAACTCCCCTACGACTACTTACGAGACACCGCGGTTCGATCCCTTCCTCGTTAGTCGGGATCGGGGCTATTATTAAACTTTAATTTTTGCTATTACTTCTACGACCTAGGATAGGCCGCCGGGGGGAAGGGGATAATATTAGGGAGCTAGTGCCCCAGGCTGCTACAGACCTAATTTAGGCCTGCTCCGGGCCTAATGCTAGCCCGAAGCAGGCCTATACGAGGCCTTGGCACGCACACCTCCCTTTTGTTCCCTTCTGCCTCCCTTCGGTTCCCTTCGGTAGGTAATATAGACATTTATATACAGACTGCTTGTACGTGTTAGCTACTACCTAATTACACTCCCTTACACCCGGCTCCTATGCCTACTACGGCGCCTGCTCCTACTCCTACTCCGGCTCCGCTAGCCTATAACCCTACGTAAGCATACCTAAGAAGAGAGAGGGACCGAGAAAGACTTAAGAGCTATATAGCTATTATACTATAAAGGAGCGAGCGAGCCGATATAGGAATAGTAACTAACAGGTTACGTAGTCCCGTAGACGACGACGACGACGATAATAATAATGCCGGGTAAGTAATTCTTTTCTTAAGTAACGATTACTGCTAAGAAAACAATTGCTAACCTACTCCCGTAGCTTTCCCCTCCCTACCGCCGCCGACAATAACGATAATAATAATAACGACGAAGACGACGAAGCCGGGTAGGTAATTCCTTTCTTAAGTAGCTAGCGCTGCTTAGAAAACAATTGCTAACCTAGGTATTAATATAGCGCCGTCGCCGCTACCCGCCCGGTTAGCTACCCGCTCGGAAGTAGTACTTTCGAGTACTATCGCCCGACAGTAACGGATCGCTAGGTAAGTCTCCCCCCCTTTCTTTCCTTTCTAAAGTAGCAGTTACTACTTAGAAAAGAATCCAAGCTAACTCGCGCGCGTATAGTAGTCGTACACCGTTACCCGCTAGCGCTAGGCTACGGACGCTATACGCCGCCGTATTACGCACGTTAGGCGCTACTAGGAACTTAGCGTCTAGCGTACGCCGGCGTGCGGACCGTACCTAGTAGCTAGCTAGGCCGCTCGTTGTTTTGTGCTGCCGCCGGGCCCTAGGTAAGTCTCCCCTCCCTCCTTTCCTTTCTAAAGTAGCAGTTACTACTTAGAAAAGAATCTAAGCTAACTCGCGCGCGTATAGGGTTAACACGACCTATAGCAACTACCTATAGAGGAATCTGCCTATAGGCGGTTATGTTTAGGGCCCGGTAGGCCGGCGGCATTCGAACCTTACTTTATAGCGATATAAGACCGCACTAATATAGAATAATAGCGAAACGCTTGCCTTCGGGCTATAAGACGGACGAAGAATCTGTCGTTCTACCCTCTCGTATATACTTCTAGATCTCTAAAAGTAACCGCTTGTCCTCCGTCTAATTGTTTCCTAAAGTGCGACTGCTACCTTAGAAAAGAATCGAGCAGAGATTAAAACGATACTCGAGGAGCTCGTACGGCGGCGTTAGTTAACAACAGCTAGCTCCGTCCGCCGGTAGCATCGCGATATGCCCCTATAATCGTTACCCGCTATGCTAGTCGCCTATTCTAGTCGGCTGTCCGTATTGCGTCGAGAGTGCTAGGTCTAGCCTATAGTCGCTCTAAATTAAAGGTGTCCTTAAACAACAGATCTTCTAGCTTCTTAATACGCGATATCGCGACGTAGAATAGCGGTACGTTCTTCCGGCTATTAGAGATATTAAGGACGACCTACGGAAGGGTTATGCCCTATGCCTTATAGACGGTAATAGCGTATACGAGCCGGACGGGGAACTGCATGCGTGTGCGGGTTTCGCCTTTATAGAAGAACGTTCTCTACTCGAAGAAGACGGTTAGTAGGGGTGGATTTCCTTTCTAAAGTGGAGGCTGCACTATAGAAAAGAATTAGCGCCCTACCTAAGATCGAAAGATTGGAATTACCGCATACTAATCTCCACGAAACGAGTACTCCTTAATATAGGGCCTATTGTAGCGCGACCTCGGAACGGCAACGAGAAGGCAATACGGCTAATTAGGTAGATCCGCTATTAGCAAGGATCCTGCTTTCTACACGATATTATACAGGCGGCACTCGGTGCTATTAACAATACTACGCTCGGTCTAGAGGTTCTATAGGATTATTAGTTTGCAACTAATGCTTATATTAACACGGTTCTCGAGGTAGCTAGCCTTAGGGGCGGGCACCTTAGCAGCGACAGCATAACTATTAGAGGTAATGCACGAGAATACGGGCTATCCGCTATCGCGTATACGAGCGAGGTTGTAGGTATCGGCATCTGCGTTAGTACTATATAAGCAGATCGCGTTTTCGAACTAGCGATAAACGGGGTATAGAGGATTAAAATTCGACTATAGAGATTTAGCACGCTAAGTATAGTAGGGGTTCTTTTCTAAAGTAGTAAACTTAGCTTAGAAAAGAATTGCGGGGATACGGACCTTGTAACGAGTAGACAACGTACTCTAATGCTCGGATGTAACCTCCGTGTTGCGAAGACCTTTAAGAGCTATAGCGAACTCCGCACTACCGCTACGCTGTCGCTACTATATAGTTAACTTAATAGACTTGTTAAATGTACGATACTTCTAAAAGCCCTACAGATTATCTATCGACGGTATGCTAGCTCCTAGTAGTCGTGCTAGTACGTCCGAAAATAGGGCCTTATTATTAATAGGAGGGAGTTACTAGAAGTTACCGAATAGAAGGACATTTACACCGCTAAACAGCCTCTCGTTAAGGAACGCCTACTTAAGGCGGAGGTCGATATAATAGAGGGTAGCGAGGCTAACTATACTCTTCTTATCGATAATTAGGTACTTATAGTCCTTTAGACGATACTGCAGGTCGCTAGTAGGGGCCGAGGGGAGCTTCGCAAAGGACTAATTAATAGGAAGCTTAAACAACGAATAGAGTGTGCTACTATTAATACCGTATGTAGTAGAGCTAGTCGGCGCGGCACGGATAATTACCGAGCTAGTATGCGGTAATAGGACCTAAAAGAAATGCAATGTTAGACTCCTTAGTCCGGTTTACTCTACGGAGATCTTTTTTTTTTTTTAGGCGCCGAGTTCTTTTCTAAAGCGGCCTATGTACCTTAGAAAAGAAATACACACCTACAAATAGGCCGATAGGGTTTGGATAAGGAATGTCTTCCTAGTACTAGCCCGACTGTCGACGTTATATAGCAACTACGGAGGAGCGCTACTACGCATGCTAGACTTGTAGTAGTTTATAACCTCGTCGTAAACTAGCCGTTGCTCGATAGACAACATATCTACTACCTCTAGCGATTAGAAGGGCACCTCCGACTACTTCGGGTACGCACCCTTAGCCCTCTCCTACTAGCCGGATTAATATATATCTAGCTCTTATCTAGGAAGTAGATCCGCAGCCGCATTATGCTACTACTAATAAGTGCTAACGTGGAAGTCCTAATCGTATAGCTAATCCTTAGTCCGCTTACTAAGGTCGTCCGGATCCTTACGTCGTACGGCCGGATTTCGATAAACGGTCTATCTAGCGAGTAACTCTATACCGCTACTAATACTCCGCTTAGGGGCTTAGTCGGCAGGCTTAAACTTATTATCCTTATCTGGATTATCGAGAACCTTATCTATATAGTTAAAAGGGTAGCTATGTTCCTCCTGCTAATAATAGTAGTAGGCGTCCGCCTAAGTTACATAGCTATCGTGCGGTAGGACAGGATACGTGCAAAATAGATAGTAGAGGACAATCTTTATGCGGCAGAAGTTCTCGTAGTCTAGGCTAGTCGATACGGCGGAGTATCTATAAAGATATAGTTAATTCTTTTCTAAGGTGCTACTTACACTTTAGAAAGAAATACCTTAGTATATAACAGAGTATCCGATTAGGAGCGTTAGGCCGAGGCTAAGGGGTTTTGCCCTTCCTATATTTAAAGCTAGTAAGGAACGTAAACAGCGTTATATCCTCGTGCGTGTTAGGTCTAGCCTTATACTTCTCGAGGGCAGTCCGACTACGTTCGACCTCCTTACCGGCCTTATCGAGCTCGACGGATGTCCTAAGCTAATCCTTAGACCGACAGTCGAGGCTAATAGCCTCGCGGCTGCTATGCGAGAGTAGTAAGCCGAAGAGGATGTAGGAAACCTCCTACGCTAACTAGTCCCTCTCGGCGATTAAGCGGTTAATAGTCTTGTTTACTAGCGATAGTGCGGGCTGGAAATAGGTTAGATTTCTTTTCTAAAGTAAGACACATAGTTTAGAAAAGAACTACCTACCCGATTCTTATTTAAAAACGGCGCAAGACTTCCAGCGATCTACTAGTACGTTAACGTTGTAGGCTTATTCTTAGTCGCGTATTTCCTAACGTAGTTAATTACCGCCTTCGTAGACGTATAGGGCGAGATATTACTATTCGCTCGCTAGGCTAGCGCGACCGTAGGGCAATACGCGTTTATTATGCAGTCGTTCGAGGCAGCATTAAATAGAGGGTAGTGGGGATTGCGGCCACGGTTAGTCGTTATAGGGCCTATAGCTCGAGGGAAGTAGAACTAGCACTTAGTCGGTATATTAGGCGGAGCGCCTCTTACCCGTCGCTAGTAGTAACCCTGCGACATATTAGACTCCTTAGTCCGTAATTGTAGGATCGGATTTATTTTCTAAGTAGGAAATCCTACTTTAGAAAAGAATCCGCGCCCTACTAGTATAGGAAGAAGAAGAGAGGGAGGCGGCGGCAGCGGCTACTATGCGTCTAAAGTCGCTCGCCCCGCCGCCGTCTAAAGTCGCTTACCCTACTAGTATAGGAAGAGAAGAAAAAAGAGGTAGAAGGGGGGGTATAAATACCCTATAGCGGCGGTAGTGCGATAGAGGTAACGAACGATAGACATGCTTACCTTGCTTCTATCGTACGAGTGCTACTATACGCGATTTACGACGTCTAATAGATCCTTAAGGGTATTAGTTAGCTTATTAGTAGTAGTGTTATATACACCTCGAGTGCTAACACTAGCGCGAGCCCTACCTAGCTAAGGATTAACCGTAACGATATGCTTGTCCTAAAAGGCAGTAAAGGCGGCGCGATCTGTCTCGTCCTCGATGTCGCTATATGCTTCCGGCATAATACGTAGATCGCACTATGTAAAGCTATAGACATACGTGCTACCGCGGCCTTAAAACTCGTACCGGAACTAGTAGTTAACGATGCCGAACTTCGGCTTAAGAACCTACAAAACAGGTTAGAATTTTGTTCTAAAGTAGCTACTATAGAAATAAACACTAACCTAATTAAAGAAGGAGGTAAACCGGTCGTAGAAATGCTAAGTCGCAACGTATAGATAGTTACGGAGGTTATTACGACCGATCTGAAGCCGTTCTACATTAGTACTATTCTTCCACCGCTCGTAGTTAGGTAGTAGTCGATATAGACTGTTCTACTACATGTTAGCCGCGCTAAACGTAAAGAAGAATGCGGGTTTTCCTAGAAGCGGGATTAGCATTCTTTTCTAAAGTAATAAGAGCGCCTTAGAAAAGAATTGCCTACCTAACGCATAGACGTATAATGTTAGCTCCGACCGCTTCTTATTCTAGAAAGGCCGAATCCCCTTAACGGTCGTAGATCTACGGATAACGCGGTTAAGGAGGGCCTAGGCCTAGCGAGTGTCCTTACGGAGGTGTTCTCGCAGCTCGTTAAGGGTTATCGCATAGCCGTCCTTGCGATTAATAATCCAGCGCGACCGGCTGCTACTAATATAACGCATCTACGTGTTAAAGACGGCGTAGCGGAAGCGCTAGTAACGGGCGAACCGGCTATTATCGTATCGAAGGAGATGCTAGATCTACCTTAAGAGCGGCACCTTCCTTAACCGTAGGAGGGCCTAGTCTATAGCAACCGTTAGCAATTCCTTTCTAAAGTAGGCTGCTAGGCTTAGAAAAGAATTCGACATAGACCGGCAAGACCTTAAGGAAATAGGCAAGGGAATACGAGCGAGAAGATCCGTTACTTATAGGCCTGCTACGATGCACGGTCCTACTACGAGTACCGTAGAGTCTATAGACGTAGCTATGCTATTGCGGCTCTGAAATGCTTAGTATTAGGCCTTAAACCTGCAGAATGTTAGACTCCTTAGTCCGTGTTTTTAGATAGTAGCTATCTTACCCTAAAGAAAATCCACCGCCTCTATTTTACCGGGGAGGGTGTTAGGTACGGCGGCACCCTCTATTACGCCCTCGATGTTAGTACTATCCTTACCCTCTAGTAGCGTAGAGTTGTCCTTAACGTTAACCGCCGCGATCTTATTAAGGACCGTACTATCCTTAGGGAGGGAGAGAAGTATAGCGTAGTCTATCCTAATATTAGTATAGCCGGGGTAGTGTTAGATTAGGTAATCTAGCTAAGTCTACTTCGGATGTTAGTAATTCTTTTCTAAAGTGTGCTTGCTACTTTAGAAAAGAACTAACCTATATATAGAAGCGATTTATAGTAAAGGATCTGCGGAACTACGCGGTAAACTAACTACGATTAGGATCGGCTAGATCTTACTCTAGCCGGATAAGGATAGTATTGCACTAGGCCGGCAATCGTAGCAGCTTAGTAACTATATTAGGCATATTACGAGCGAAGGTTATAACGTATCCCTTATATCTCTATTATGTACTATCGACGTAGACTATATACATACTAATATAGACCGGTGTAATAAGCAGCTGCTTAATATTAGACAACGCTAGTAGCTACGTAGGCACATACCCCGGATCTATAGAGTTCTTAGCGGACATAAGATAAGGTTCGCCGGCCGATAGACGCGCGTCTACGGTTTTGTAACGCTAGTAGATACTAGCGCGATCGAGCTAGAGGACGTTAATTTCGTTCTAAAGTAGCTATAGTAGCTTAGAAAAGAATTGCCTACCTTTATATCGAACTAGCGTTCCTTACATCGAGAGTAAAAGTGGGTTTCCTTAGTATTTAAATCCTTTATCTATGCTACTACTCTTTCCTAATCCTTCTCCAATACCGCCGGATTACGTAGATTAGTACTTTCGTTATAGACGCGTAGCACCTTATGTACGTCCTCGTAGAGGTCCGTACGGAGCGTTTCTAGCTATTTAGCGGCGATTCTAGCCGCTCGAGCGTCTTTATCCTCTAGTAAATCTAATAGTAACGGAGGCGGTAGAGGTAGAGGAGGCGGAGGATAAGGAAGGATATCGCGCTTACGAGGAACGTAGCGGCTAGCGGGTAGTAGAGTAGACCGTCGTTCGGCTATAGAGGCCTGCCTTACGGCTCTTATAGTAGTATTGCTTCCCTAAAGTAGTTATTAGTACGGTGGACATTCTTTTCTAAGGTAGGAACAGAGCTTTAGAAAATAATTATAGGCATACCGCTACGAGTCTCGCGAGAATAGTAGCCTCCTCGTCTAGACTAGAGTTATTGTCGCTATTAGGCGGCTAAACTAGTATAGGAGCGCTATTATTAGTATAATAACGCTTTATAGTACGTTGTGCTCGACACTTGTTATAGGCGGCAAACTCTCTGCCTATAGTATTACGGAAGGAGGCGATAGGTAGTAGTCTATCGTAAGGCCGGTCGCGATAGAACTTAGTAGATATTTAGCATTGCATTATTTAGTTTGTTTTCTAAGGTGGACGCGTAGCTTTAGAAAACAACTCGAGGGCACCACGTTATTACGTATTGGGAAGTTACATAATACGCAAATTCAACTTTAGCTGTAAACCAATTATTCCAACCCCGGTCGAAAAACCAGTTCAGCAATATAGGCCCTTCGGGCCAATGATAGAGAGTGAAGTCCATCAGCTCCCCAGCGACGAAGGTAGCACTGCTAGATACACGTGACCACTGCGACTTTCCCCACCACACCATCAGATTGGCAGAGACCTCATCCTACATCACATAGACTTTGTGTACTCGCTCATATGATGTCCCACTTGCCGAACGCGTTTACCTCTTACGCAACACATTCTCACCAAAGATCGCCGGCATTCGAACCTTCATAGCAGTCAGTGCACTCCATGCCAGCCCAGACATCCCAGCTGTTGCAGTCCAGTCGACCGTTGAAACAGAAGATCGCAAAAAGCTTGACCACCGACAGCGCGGAAGACTCTGTAGACTGTCGATCTCGATGACGTTCGCCGCAGTCCCTGCCGTTCATAGCCAAATCGACAACGCAGCGATCCTCTTCGGATCCATCTGCAAAATCAAATTGATCCGTGGTCAGGGAGTGATGACCTGTACACCGGCGCAAGTGTATTCGGTGAGCGACGGCCGCGGCCAGAGGAATGGTTATGTCCATCTCAAAATCTAGAAGCCGGAGAGCGTGACTGGCCCACTGTCGTCGCTCCCCTGTTCGCCGTACTCGCGCTGTGAGGGTCAAAACTCAGCCTTGTATCTACGTCAGTCCTGAACTTCAGTGGGTCGTGGTGCCATAATATGCATGGATCATTGCGACGTTGCGCAGTCACATGGAGTCTCGAGGCGTATCTCGTCGTCGAACAATAATGCATTACTTTCAGCGCATCGGAATGGACATGCTCGATCCAAGTCCTTCAGGCGGAAAACCCTAATTTTAGCGCGGCTTGGCGCTGACCTCGGCTGGTCATTCTCAAGGCATGTCGTAACGAGTTGAACGCACTCAAACACTTTGACACATTGCTCGTTAGTATTTTTAATCCTTGGTGTGGCATCGACACTTGAGTTGTTGTTTTAAGGCGTTGCCGAACGATTGTTGAAGCGACGGTGTAAGGTTGGGCTCTGAACTAAAGCTGTGGACCCTTGAATTTATCAACCTCAGGCACACACTTTGGTATTCACGAGCGGTGAGAAGGAGCTAGGGTTGGTGCCTTGCCTAGCTGTGTGCTAGCCGTTGTCGTCTCTTGGACAAAACGACGTCTTCTGCATGAACTCCTTCGTATGTTAGTAGGAAGCAAAAGGGGCAGCAACGCGAGAACACCTAGTACATAATTGATCTAAGTACCAGTGGCAAAAAGACAATGGACAATTAGGTGATTGAAACTACTTTGGTGTCAGTTACCGCTCTACGTGGAATGGCAGTGATGTGTGCGCTTACCCTAGACCTTCCGCACATCCTACCATAGGATAGTTGATGCAAAGCGGACGCGCTCTATTGAGTTATTAGCAGTTGCGGAAAGATTGAAAATGTGATCGAAGAGACTTACACCACTGCGCCAATTGCCCGTGGATGGTGGATCGCCGAGAATTTGGTCGAATATAAGCCCTAAAATTCACCAATCTGCGGGGCAACGCCGCCCATCTCCAGCGAACACGACAAAGCCTGTAGATTGTCACGAACGAAGGAACCACTGGGGACACTAGATTACGGCCGTCACCATGAGAGCATGGTCTTGATTACCAGTCCGCCGCAAGCACTTTAAAGATTTTACCCTGCCGAAACCGTGCATAATCAATGTGCCACAAACATGGACCAAGAAAATGGACGAACCCCGAGGTTACTCTTTGGTATGACCAGAGCAAAGTATATTCTGACCTGCAGTGAACCTCCCTCACCTGAGCATGTCGTTGCAACAACAGCACAATGCGGGCGATGGAAAATACGGCAGTCTTACGGAGAGACTGCAGCAGAGCACAACGACTACACTACAGATGAGGAGCGGTCGGCCGAACGACGCTCGTCTGCAGTCACTGAGCAATGAATATCCATATTACAACACCTCGAGATCTTAGAGAGAGCTGGCTTACATAACCTCAGAATTTCCGGCTCCTTCCCAGCGCATGATCGGAGGTAGCAATCTACCATACACACAGTGATTAAGACATGGACCAAGCGTCTCCACCACCAAACAAGCCCAGCCCGATATAAGCTCGACGAGCAAAGACTCTGCACATGTGCAAAAACAAGCAGAGGCTGTTTCGGATTGATCAACACTAGCAACCACAGTGGACCGCAGAGTAACGCTGTCGATCGAAGAACACATCGCGACAACGATAGCTCTCCACTAATTCTCCGTTGTAAACGACGGTCTTGCTTGGCTTCCTCGAGCAACCCAATCTTGAATGCGTCGGACATTCCACCGTTGGAGCTGAAGCGAAGCGATGTCATGGAGATTGGGCATCAAAGTATCAAGATGTGTAGGACATTAAAGCCTGGCCTTGTACGATATCGAAGCAAGGTCCCATGAAAATCAATACTTCGCCTTACCGAAACGTGTCGCTCAAACTTGAGCTACGACCAGCTACGGTTGAGGAGTGGAAAGAACAAGAAAGGGATCAACACTGGTAACGCTCATTCACCTAGCATGAACGATCCCCTCAACACAGTGCGTCTGAAGCGTTGGAGATCCGTCGCTGATTCACCTGCCCATGCAGGAAGAACGGAGAACTGGCGACAATAGAAAAGAAAGACCGTACGACTCCAAAAGATTCGCCCATTCACTCATCCAGCGCCAGGGTAGCGTAGGCCTTTCTGCCCTTTATAAGTGCCAGCCACAACGCCTACTTCCGACTTTGTCCAACATCGCCGCTATGTCTTCTCAGCTGCAAGCATCGTGGAGAGCTGCCTGCAGAGCGCACGCGGAGCTCTACCCATACTACCGTCGCCTCACAGCAAGTGCACTGACTTCCGCCGCGAACGCCAATGTCAACAACGAGGCGCCTGAGGAGACCTCGCATCGTGAGAAAATGAAGGATCTGGTCAATGCCACTCCACAAAGGACAACCCTGCGTAGCAGACACGGCGGAACATACGAGCTGACATCTTATGACCAGGACCACCACACGAAGCTTGTCCTTGCGCAAAACGAATCACTTGCGTATCGCATCGCGCTCGCGCACGCCATGGCTGCTTACATCAAGCTCGATAGCGCATATGGGGCTATTCCAAGCGATTGCATCTCGAAGGAAGGCCAAGACAACTATACCGCGGGATGGGGTATGTTCTGTATACTGTTCTGATCTTCGGTGTACACACTGAAATGCTAGCGCAGACATGCACGACTGCATTCGGATCTTCCTCACTCATGAGAGCTTGGGTGCCTTTTCTGGTCTTTATTCACTCCGACGCCAGTCCGATGAACTCATTCGCATGCCTCTAAAGGATACGAAGGAGTACCTTGCTACCATTGCACACAAGCTCGATGAGGCAGCGGCATCAGCCCTGGCCGAGACGCCATTGTAGAATTGGAACAACATGCGAGAAGGGAGCACGCGGCACGGGTTCTGAGGCGCTCGGAGTCTACTCACGAGGCAGCTCTGTAACCCTTGGAGGCAGTAAAGACTTGCCATAACGTATGTAGTAGATGCCAACGAGAATCGTCAACCGCCATGATTTCATAAGACCTCAGTTGTATTCCACAGGTACCTCCACCAGATATCCCATCCTCCTTATCCTACGCCTTAGAACGCCGACTCGGTACTGTGACCCCATCCCTTGCAATGCAGAAACATCACGCAAACCATCGTCAATCATTTCAGATCCACTTTCCTCGCCTCAGACTCCTCCTCCCACCTCCATTCCCTGCACATCCCAAAGAACCACGACCTATCAACACAAACTTTCCTCCTCGCACTCGGACGCTTAGTCGCACTCGTTTGCGGTCCGGAAGTCGTAGTGGGCGAAGGATCGACACATATCAAACCGAAAAACTCTCTCGACGTGCACTCGTCCGTTGTGCTTGGAGTTTGTGTCGACTTGTGCTTTGAGGACGTGGTAGAAGTCGGCTCGTCGTCATAGTTGTCGTCCAAGCACCCTCCAAACCACCCACGGTGTGTGCAAGTGGTGGTGGAGGTTGAAGTGGAAGTGGCGGTTGTGGTTGCGATGACCGTGGTATGGCCGGGTTGAGCACTTGTGGTGGTGATTGTGTTGGTCGTAGTTGCCGTGGTGGTGGTTTTGTCTTCATCGCGACAGCCTAGTGGCGGGTCCGTCAGCTGAGGTTCAAAGGTATGCAGCCTGTGACCTGACGCAAGTACAGAGAAGGATTTGGACATGCGGCAGGCCTTGAGCCCTTCAAAGACTTACCGAACCAGCCCCACGTCTTGCAGGAGGTGGTCGACATCGAAGATGTCGAGCTAGTCGTTGATGTTGCGGTCGTAGTTGGCTCGTCTTCGTCGCGACAACCTAGAGCGGAAGAGTCAGCCACATTTTCAACGAGACAGCAATGCCGACTTAGGTATGGCACGGGTGACAAGATGTACCCATGCCATGCATCACGCCCTCAACCATTGAAGAACTTACCCCAGAATCCCGGTGTCTTGCAAGTTTCTGTCCTCGTCTTCGACGTTGCGGTGGTAGTCTTTGAAGTCGTCGTTGTGGTCTCCGTGCTGTTACTCTCGTAAAACTTCCAATTGAAGCAGTCCTGGCACTCCGTGTCTGTATCGCAGCTCGGGACTGTGTCGTATTTCTCCAGCACATCCTTGATGACATTGTTGATTTTGTGAGTCCCAATACCCACTCGCCAGCCAAGATCTCCGACTGTATCATAGATGCACGTCTGTCCAGTATGACAAACACCTTGGAAAGCATAGCCTGCGATCGTACAGAATGACGAGGCCGCGTTGCAAGTCCCCATGTAGATCGGATCCGCGGTGTGGCCAAAGTGGTATACACCCAGATTGGACCTCGTCTGATGAGCACCAATCTTGTATCCAGGCGGAGCGGGAAGGCCAAGTCGCGAGGCTGCGAGCGCATCCGGGAAGGCTTCGAAGGTCAATGTTGGAAGACCATATGTCAGTCCCAAGAGAGAGCTGACCACTCCTCCGAGCGAGTGACCTGACAGCCAGACATCCGAGTTGGGGTACCTCTCCGTAACATTGTGGTAAAGATCACGCACCGCCCAGTAGTAATGGCTCTTCTGTCGTAATGACTTGACAAGGCAGGTATTGTTGCATGAGTACGTCCCGGTCATACAATCGCAGACCTGCTTCCAGAGGATCTGGCCACCCTGCCCGCAACAGCACGATCCGAAGAGATTGTCGTTCAACTTGTCATTTCCAGTCGTATCAGCGCCGTCAAAGATCGCCGGAGAAGTTCCTGAGAGAGAGTCAGTGTTGTCTACTGTTATTCGCCAAACCACACCAACCTACCCTTCAGCCCGATCACCACCGTAGCATTCTTCTCATCTGCAAAGATATGCCCCCGAAGACCGTCCTGCTGCCAGCCAAAATCCTCAGTATAGTTGAAGCCACCCTTGACATCGCGCCACTCTGAATCCTCAGGACTCGTATAATATGCGTTCAAAGCCATCTTCGCAAACGTTATGATTGTCTTCTTGTCCGTGATGTTCGGTCCTGCGACCTTATCCGTAGTCCATGCTGTTGACGGCACATCGGCTGGCACGCCGTGTATATATGCATGCTCCAGCAAGTTGTCGATATCGGACGGCTTCCTCTTCGCTAACCGCTCAATGTTCAACGATGCCGCCTTCGCCTCCAGCTTCTCCGGTGCAGATTCGAACGTTGCTCCGTAGTCCGATGAGACCCGAAGTTTTGCATCCTTTGAAACGTCGAGATATCGATGTAGTTCGGGGTACTCGTGGGAGCCGTGGTGGTAGATATGGCGGAGAGTCTGTCGCATACCAAGTCAGTCGGCCGCTCTCTTCCCCAAGAACGGGTCAATCTTACAAACTCCATCTCTCCCAGAGCTTCCGGTGCCTTCCCACTACCAACATCCTGTCCTATTCCAGGTGGCAGAAAGATATATGGATTCGCCTCCGCCCGCCGTTGCTGCCATGATCTTGCTGCCTGAGAATCTCCAACGAACGCCAGCAGGCAAGCCAGCAGGATGCTACCGCTCCACATGGTGAGTATGTAATGACGAAGGGACGAGGGAGAAGTCACGCATAATTGCATAGGTACTGTTGCCGCCTGACACCTTCAATGAGTGTTCTAGAAGTGCTCGATCACGAGGCGTCGAGTGACTGTGGCTGTCAACAGAATGAGGTCACTCACGGGCCGAGCCGCTTCCGTCGATAAGATAAGAAGGAACGATGAAAAGAAAGGAAGGAGCCGAGGGAATGCTGGTACAGAGTATGTGATCTTTTGGAATGGCTATCGTCGGACTACTATAGTCTGCGAACCGCAATCTGCTGTCCATTCCGGTCGTTCATATAATCAGAACGTTAGATAGCAATGCTGCTGCTCCGTCCTTCAATTCCGCACTCTCCCCTCCAGGCTGATAGGGAACAGCCAGACCAGTGAGATTTGGTGTGTATGGTCGTCTGTGCAGCTAGAACGTCACGCACATACTGCTGCGAGCAGCCACTGTAGAACTTCCAAGCGACCATCCTGAACTGCCACCATCAAGTCGCAGTATCTCGGCTGTGCAGTTGTACGTATGTTCTGTTGATGACCGCTGTTGATCGACGCCCGCTCTCGGTCGATGTCCGCTAGCAGACAGCTGATTCTAGTAGCGAAGGCCTCCAGGTCGTCAGGTGACGAATGTGTGTCGGGCACGCCAGATTGTTGCAAAAACGCCGCAGGTAACCAACGTGCCGTATGCACACATTTGCTCAGTGCATCTCGGAAGACCATACGGACCAACTGCCGCAGTGAATTCATGCAGGTCCTTCCTCGTGCGCATCTGGGATAGATTATCGAGTTCGGGGATCCGGTCTTCAACCTTGCGGCGCAGCGTTGTACTTCTCGCCAGCCGATTTGAACAACTCTTCCTGCGCGCGAATGAGTTCGTCGCTAGTCATTCCACTCTGCTCAATCTTCGTCTGCTTCTTCTCGCGATGCTAAAGCACTGTTAGCACATATCTCCCTTATCCCATGAGTGTATCCCGACATACCGCAGCGGCGCTCTTGAAGCTATCCGCCTGCTTCAACAACTCCGGCACGTATTCTCCAAAGTCCAACTCTTGCAACGCCTTCGTGATATGTTCGCAGGCAATCGTCTTCTTTGCGTCCTTCTCGGCGATTTCGTTGGCTTCGGAGGACAGCATGGTGATGAACTCGACGCAGCAATCGATCAAGACGTCGCGGGTCTCTTTGGCGAATGCCATGCCGCCTTGTCCATCCGCGTTGAGAGTGGGGTTCGTCGCAAGTACTTCGTTGATGATCTTTTGAACGGTTGCTTTGGGCAGATTAGCCATGTTTGCGGTGTTTGTTGGAGGATGTTCGAGAGGGTGTCGCAGAGGGCAAGTTCGTACCTTTAGGAAGAGACAAGTCGTCATTACCTGCGGCGGAGGACTGGTCAGCATTTACTGGTGAATGAACAATTCACGAACCAGTGTCGCATATGCGCGGATAGAAGCCTACCTCCAAACTCCTTGTCCGACATCTTTCCGCTGGTATGAAGTGATGGGGCAGAGTGATCTCCAAATGCTTGGTTGACTTTGATATACGTGAGATCGTGCAGATCGTTCGTCGGTAGACAATAGCTTCGTCTGTGTTGTCGTCTTGACTCTTTGACGAAGGTCGTAGTCTAGCGCCGCCAAGTGCGGACTGAGCTCCGCTCTCGATACACCTTCGCGACTTTTTTCCAGCTCAAACCTTCCACATCCAACCCTCACCAACAAATGCACCCGACACCCCATCACGCACGCGCTTGGGTGCTCAAGCCATTCATGGTATGTACCATCGCCTTCCCTCCTCTCGCCCATTATCATGATGATCCGTTGTCGCCCCTATCATACCAACGAGCCTCTTGAAGGTTTCTGTGGTGATTGACCGTGCCGCCAAAGCACCGACTGATCGAGACACAAACACACCTTTTGCACACACGAGAAGCTTTGTGAATGGTCGCTGACTTCTCGAACGAACAGCAGTCCCGATGGCTTGCACGCTGGCATTGAGTTGAAAGAGTTGGCGAGGCACGAGCTGGGACTTGACACAGACTCGGACAGTTCGTCAAAAGATCTTTGATACAACGCGAGGTCTTCAGCACACACCGTTACTGGTATAGTCAATCCTTCAACACCTCCCCACCTCTACAATGATGACCAAAACATGTACTATCAAATACCGATCTTTCATGACGGAACAAAATGGTTCGATTACCTGAAATCACTCCCGCATCACACTTCATACCATCCCAACAGCTCTTCAGTGCTTACGCTGACTTTGCTAGACAGGTAAGTCTCCATGAACAGCTATCTCTGCCTCCACCCGGACACCATCGTAGGTAAGACACTATCCCCTCTCCCTCTTCTCTCCTCACATGATGCAACAAAACATTCCATGCTAAGCCTGAAGGCTTCGGCCTCATGCTGTCAAAATGTATGCTTTTCATCTTTCAACTGATCCGCGACACCTCCATCATGCTCTGCACCTGTCTTCCTCGCGGTCAACAGTCACTGACTTGTTACCAGGCCTCTCTGGCTCCGTATACGTTCTTCTCACTCGTTCTCCGTACCATTGATAGCTCCTCGAATATCATTCACTCCTGAAACGCACTCAGCTCTTCCGCATTCCACGTCAAGAACTGTCCGCTCAATCCCTTTGGCGCATCGAGAATCAGCTTTGCCATGACATGTCCCGGCTGCTCCGGCTTCAGCAGTCCACCACTACTCTTCAACTCTGCAAATTTCTTCGAATCCCCAGCATCCATCCCGTCGCCGTGTTTCTCTCTAATGTCCCTCTGCATATCCGTGTCGACCACACCCGGGCGAATTGCCAGACTCACGACATCAGGTTCCTCCCGTCCAAGAGTCGCAGCCAAATGATTCACCGCCGCCTTCGCACTACCGTACGCTCCCCAGCCCGTATACTCACTCACCGCCGCCCCAGACGACACGAAGAGCAACGCACCCTTGGTTTTCCTCAACTCAGGAACTGCCGCCCTCGCAATCGCTACTGCCGAAAAGAAGTTGACGTTCCACGCCTCTCGAAACTCGGCGTCCGATGTGTCGACGATACGCTGCACCGGATCGAGCACCCCATGGTTGACGATGACGCCGTCAAGCCGCGAAAATCGAGAAAGAGCAAGGTCAACGGCGGACTTGGCCACTTCAGGCTCGGACAAGGACTTGGCGAGCACGGCGACTTGTTGTGGATATTGCGATTCGAGCTTCTGTAATGGCTGTGCCGTCCTGGATACCAATACGAGGTTGTGTTCGGCCTTGAGGAGGTACTTTGCGATTGCAAGGCCAATACCGCGGGAAGCACCCGTGAGGAGAATTGTCTTTTTGGAGGTCGACATTATTACTTCCAGATGGGAGGATATCGGGTTTGGGTTGCAAGGTGAGAAAAGTCCGTATGATGATTTGAAGTGGGAGACATTTGACGGTGCCCCGCCTCACCCCACTTTGGTGTCGAATGCCACGAGGTATCTTTCGCTTCCAATGCCAGGTAGGTGCCGTCTTCTTCCTTGCGCATACTGAAATTTCTAGCGCTATCACAAGAGTTGGTCCAGAGTTCTTTTCCAAGTGGAATAGTCGGAAGGGACACGAGTCCTGCGAGAGAGTCCAGCCAAAACGACCGGCCGATTTTCCACATTTGAATGTCAAGAAACGAAGGAGATGCGCGCTATTGACTCCACGGTCTACATGCAAACCCACAGCCTCGAGCTTCTCCATGACCGCGATGTTCTCGAAGCGTCCATACTACCATTACAATATTGCCTCCTGGATCCCACGCCTATCTCAATCACCCAAGACCGAGTCCACATCCATCGCTGCATCATCGCTATCATCGCTGCTGGCTGACGCCTGAGTGACTCCCGCCGGCATGCCGGTTGCTTTATCAGGAAAGCGAAACCTTAGCTGCCTGCGAATGGCGAGCGAACCCTCGACTCGAAGCCTAGAGGGCGATATGTGAGTTCCAAAGCCCAGCCGCCTGCGCTTGGCGAGCGATCCGTCGATTCGAAGTCTAAAGCGAGGTACAAAGTGAGTCCAGCGGGCCGATACATGGTAAGTCCCATCCGGACGCAGTACCGGCGAGGCCGACAGTGTATCGACCTGAGGCATCTGCGGTGGCTGCGACGTGAGTCCTTGCAGGGAATTCTCGCTGGAGAGGCTGGGTCTATTCGCGTACTGAGCTCCAAGATTTGGAGATATTTTTGCTGCTACGGGTGGCTGGTTCGATGCAGGAGAGGGAACGAGGTCGGAATTTCGATTGCCTCCTTTCATCATGCGGTTGAAATGTAGATCGACCTGTGCTTGGTCTGCTCTTTGGAACGCAGTCCCTGCTCCCGTTGCAGGCGCTGATGCTCCCTCTGAAGCTTGGAGCGCGTTCGTTGGGATGCCTTCCCACAGGCCGGTGGCTTCGTTCGAGATGTACCGACCGTCGGGCGTCGTCCGGGCGCACTTCAACTGAGAAATTTCGACCGTCTGCTCTGCTGGTGCTGGTGCGGTAGATCCTGGAGTAGATGGACTGTTCGGTGAGCCTCCCTGCGTAAATGTCGAGGCGGTCGTGAGTGAAGTGGCTAGACTAGCAAGCAGCGAGGGAGAGCTACTTGTAGCAGAGGCGATCCGTCCGGAAGAATTTGAGCCAGTTGGAGGGATAAGATCAGAGCGTCCACCGGTGTTGGTCCAGGGCTCGTTGTGGTAATTACTGGCGAATAGATGGGCCGCGGCGCTCCCTGTCGTCTGTCCAAGGCTAGGACTGGCACTTGTGCTGTCGACAGCACTGTTGGCGAGTGTGCCGGCGTTGCTTGGTTGTGTGTTGCTGGTGGGATTGTCGCTGCTGTAAACGATAGTTGGCAGTCCCCAGATTCGGCCATGTCCAAAGGCGGAGTCAGACATGGTACTCGGGAAAGGTCTTTCAGCTAACGATAAGGTACTGTGATAGTGAGTGATGTAGACGTGAGGCTCGACCGCACGATGCGCAATTCGAAGGACTGCTAGATATCGATGATGGCTGGCAAGTTGCTGGCGACTGCTCCATTTTCAAAGCCCACGCGCAATGAATTGGAAAGATTGGTGACGAAGTGAATATTGCCGGTAAGAGCGTCTCAATTCAGTGACCACTTCAGGCCGGTCCACCCTGCCCCTGACCGACCGAATGAAGTCCAGCCATGGAAAGTATGCGCCGCCGAATAGAAGGTACGGCTGAGCGTTTCCCAGATTTTCAAATTGCTGAGTTCTTTGCACTTCTTGGGGTGGAAGTCAGAACCGATACAGTACCTTCAGATGGCCGTGGAATCGAGTTACGCCAAAGCAGGCACCTAATGCCTCAATCGAAAGCCAAACAACATGGACGTCTGCTGGAAGTTGTGTAGTGACTGCGCCCGCTGGACTTGGGGCTCGGCTCGAAAGCTGGGTCGCGCATGGAATCGAGTAACAGGCGATTCCGGAAGAATGGCTCGAGCAGGGAGTGGAGGGGGGTGGTGGAACATCCACTTCCATTCAGTCAGTCCAGTGTCCGGTCGTGGAGGTCCTCGCACGGCTTCGCTTCTGGAAGGAGGAATATCAAGGTATCGCGGAACTTTGATGGCTGTGCTGATTTGCTGCTTGCCAGTGTTGAGATCCCCAAAGATCTACTGCACGTCCTCGACATTCATCAGATCGTCGTTGAAGTCGTGAGCCACACTGCCCTTCATGGCCTCCTCTTCGTATCTCCTGTAGCACGAGCTCGGAGAAGTCGAGGCCAACGACTCGAGCACCGTCCTTTGCAAAGCGACGAGCCATGATCACCGAGGGCGGCGCCGCGTGACCAACTCAAGTATCGTGTATCAGGCTGCCCATTCACTGATCCTTTGACAACAGGCCTCTTATCTCGCGAATTTGACTTCCCGGAATTTCCATCCTCGCCGGTGCCCTGTCATTGCGATCCATGCTGTCCAAAAGTCTTCGGTATACTGCGTATGGACAGCATGAGGCGGATAATTCACATGTTGCTGCGCGGTCAATTTTGCGGGTTGGTACGTATAGGCCACCATCGTTGAGCGAAACGCCTTCCCTTTTTCAGAGCATGTGGTACGGCAACGTTTCATCTTCCAGCCTCATCGACATTGCCAACATCACATCTTCTGCACCCACCGGCGACACGACCAAGGGCGACTCACTCGAGCTCAGCCATGGTCCTCTCGGTACCTTGAGCCGCGTCGCAGTAAAAGGTCCGGGAGTGGGACCTCTCGCTTCTTAGGTAGGCCTAGAGTGGCCAACCGGTCGAATTCCGCATTTCCCGATTTCCGAAAACGCGATCCTCCGTTAGCGCGATTTTCGTAGATATAAAGAGATCCTCACGAGTTTATTCGGGTGTATTCTACACCTATTCGTACTCGCCGTCGTCCTTTTCGCGTCCATTACTATCGTAGTTAAGAGATAGACGTTACTCCTTTACTATTAGCTAATTACGCCCGTACTAATCGAGTGTTCGCATTGTATTCGGTGCGTTATTCGCGCTTTATTATTAGGTAAATGCATCTGTCTTATTGTTAAAGGCCTTACAATTAGGCGCATTACTTTATATTGTCGGCGTTTTTTAATATCCTCGTTACTAAAATAGCTACCGCGCGCCTTTCGAACCCTCCCTCGAATATTAATATTACTACTACCTCTACTAGCGACCGCATTACTATATAGCATCCGTTATAGCCTATCCTCTTCGATATAATTATCTATACGTTTACCGCTCGCCTTTATCTACCGCTCCGCGTACCGCCTCTTTATTATATTCGCTACCTTACTACCGCACGAGATAGTTTATTCCGCGATTACTACGCTCGACGAGTAAGTATAGCCTATTCGTAGTATATTTATAGGGCTAATTGTACCTTTATAGCCTTATCCGCCTAAAGAAGGACGGTAGATTCTAGTCGTATATAGCTATTAAATAGGATGCATAGGTTTAAGAGGTAAAGGACTCTACGGATAATAAGGAGGCGTAGAACGTACTATAAGTATAGACACTTATAATAAAGAGGGGATATCGTAATACTAACTACGTAATATAGCTCTAACCTACGCCGCTACGACTATAGCCGCCGTATAATAGAGACTCCGGAAGGTAGCGCATCGAAGTATCCTTACGAACCGTAAGTATTAGGCTTCTATTCTTTGCCTATTCGTAGACTAATTCGTAATCTAGCTACCTTAAAGCCTAGCGAAATGCTTAGGCGATCGGTAAAGATCTGGATTAATTTAAGTGCACTATCCCCGCGAACGAAGAGCATACGTCTTGTGCCCTCTACTGTATTAAGCTTATCTCGGTACGTTCGTAGCTAGTTTAGTACTACGTTCGTTCCTTTGCTAACTATTTATAGCACTATCGCGTATATAAGGAGCCTCCGCCCCCGGAAATCGATATTAACGCTTTAGCTAGCGAGGTCGCGGCGCTATAGTAAGATATAAAGAACATACGTCGCGATATATCGAAGATATAGAAGGGTCTTAACGCCGCGAAGCGGTAGTAGTCTACGCTTATAAAGAAGTTCGAGTAGTTTAAGGATATTAAGGTGCGGCCTTAGCTTACAATAATTATAAAGTAGACGCAGTAGGTTTGCAAGGCGATAGGCCGTTAGCTAAACAACACTACTATCTTGTTTAACAGGCTCGATAGTACGTAGAATGCTAGCTTAGATATAGATATAAGGGCGTTAGAGGCTAGTCGCGAGGGCATTATAGCGGCTACATAGGCGGCATTGGAGAATAAGTAGTAGATAGCTTGTTCGTAGCTCGTTCGTAGACTCGTTCGGTAGGCTTCGCGAGTCCTACGGTCGTTAGATAGCATATTATATAGACTAACGGCTAAAGTCGTATAAAATGGATTATTTAACGCTCTTATTTTAACTCTTAAGGGGATTATAACCGTTCGTAGCCTATTCGTAAGCCTATTCGTATAGATAGCATCTCCTATTATTGCTTTAAGCATCGGTCGGCTATATATACACCCTCTAGCGACGGCATATCTACGGATTTATCGATTTAAGGCTATATATCGCGGTTAGGGGTATTAAACTACTGTTCGAGGCCTGTTCGTAGCCAAGTTCGCAGATCTGGACCTCGCCTTAGCTATTATCCTACATTCCTTGTTTGTATATACATGCCCTACTAATATTTGCCCGTCCCCTTAATTGTTCTATAGAGCTCTATAGTTATTCGACTAGTTATTCGACTAGTTATTCGACTAGTTATTCGACTAGTTATTAAACACTACTGCATACCCTACTAATATTTGCTTATCCTATTAATTACTCCGTCCTACTGCCGTCCTTCTCCTATATAGTCTAGCCTATATCCTCCGTTATATCTATTCCCTCTTCCTATACCTCTTTATACTAGCTTAACTTCCTACACCTCTCTTAACAATTAAACCTCTATATACTACATAACTTCTATACTACCGTCGACATGCAAGCCCCTTTATAGCCCTACCTTATCCCCTCGGCCGATCCTCGCCGTAGTACCTCCGTCCGTCGCGGTAATAGCTAGCACTCGAATAAGCTATATCTCGGCCGTAATAGCTATACCTCCTTCTACTATATCGAACGCTTTACCGCTAGAGGTAGCACAGAGGGCTACATTATCTTTAAGTTCGTCTATCTAGGCCCTCGCGGCTTAAATCTTCCGATAGCCTAGCCGTAGCGAGTTCTATTTAACAACAAGTGTTATCTACCGAGGGGAGTCGACCTATCGACGATTAAGCGCATCTATAGCCTTAGCGGAACCTCTACTACGTAGGAGGAGATCGATAGGATGCACCGGCATTACTAGCGACTCGGGCTTCGGCTATAGCTAGCTAATAGAGCATTAGTACTAAGTGTTAGACTTCCGGAGGATTAGGGTATATATACGTAGGTAGACTAGATCGAGTCGCGGGTCGATTATTAACCGAAGGGGGGGTGCTCGAACGGGAGTAATAGTAGCAATAAGCTTTTAATGCAGGACTTTAATTAACGGGCTGTCTAGCTACGAGTATATAGGGATCGAGGGCTAAGTGCGAGGGGGCTATCTAAATAATTAATTAAATCGACTAATTATGCAATAATAACTATAGCTAATAAGAGGCCTAAGAACTCCTTTAAATCGTGTCTCCGCTATATAATAGAAGCACTAGGAAACTGCGGGTCGTATTCGCAGCCGGTTCGAGGCCTATTCGTAGACTCGTTCGCTACCGAACGCCCTTCGAATGTTCCTAGCGTATGCCCGCTAGCCGTATAGACCCTTATAGAGGCCTTTCTTAACGTAGAGGGCACCGCCGTTATAGAAAGGAAGTAGTATTAGGGTAGCGGTAGGCGTATATATATACCCTAGGGGAGGGCGGCTCCGCTACGGCGGCGCTAACGGCGTCGTAGACGGCGTCGCTATCGGTAGGTGCTTATCGGCACCGTATCTTTAGCGACGCTAGGCGACGCTAGGCGTACGCTAGGCGTACGCTAGTACGGAGCTATCGGCTAAGCTATCGGCTAAGCTATTAGCTAAGCTAGCGGCGGAGCCTACGGTAGAGGTATAAGAGGGTAGAGCCGGTAGAAGACGCTAACCTTTCTCTTAACGAC
>JALRMM010000503.1:0-24071 GCA_026122155.1 Zymoseptoria crescenta
TGTCCTCGTAGAGCTCGGCTTTAGATATAAGGCTCGCTAGTTATTCGTTACTAACCTCTAGACTAGTAAAGCTATTAAATCGTTACTAGAGTAGATTATGTATTAGATACTATAGTAAGAGGCGTTTATAAGGCGTTTTATACCGGACTTTCTCGATATAGGTAGACGCTACGTTTAACACCGGCCGTAGCAATCTACTCCTTAGTGTTATAACTGGCGTAGCTAATACTAGACGAGGATTCCCTATAGCATATAGTCTAATAAAGAGTAAGAGCGCGGAGGACTAGTACTTTATGCTTACCGTAGTAGCTAATAACTACCTTAAGGGGCTACGCATGCCGAAGGTTATTATATCCGACCGTAGTAAGGGCCTTACTACCGCTATACCGAACACCCCCTTAGCCGTAGTAGTATAGTAATATTATTAGTAGCACGCCGCTAAGAACATTACCGAACGTATTAATAATAGTACTAAATATATAGCTAACGCCGTAACTACTAATACTAACGTACGACTAAGAGCAATAGCATCTAAAGTAACTAGCTCTTAACCGAGTAATAATAACCCGCCGTAGGGCTCCGAGTCCTCTACTAGCGCCGTAACGCTTCTACCTTCTTCCTCGAATATACCGGAAACCGCGCTAAAATAAGTCCGTATACGAAAGCCTAGCTATACCGTAGAGGAGAAGGACGAGCTAAACGGGCTCGTATAGCTATAGTTGAAGTTAGAGACTTATAAAGTAGCGGACAATATCGCTAACTAGATGCTCGTACTATTTACGGCTAAGGATAAGGTCTACTTTACGAGTACGTAGCTAGTAGTTAAGGAGCGGCTTCTAACGTGTTATATAAAGCATCTTCCGAACCTCGGTACTAACATAACGTAACGTATAGAGACCGGTAACCGTAGTATAAAGGGCTATACTAATCTAGCTTACAATCTAGAGTAGTGCGTATAGGGGATTAAGACCTATATTAAGAAGGTGTTTAATAAGCTAGAGCCGCTCGAATATAATACCTTTACCGGCTTACTACTACTCGCTATAGCTTTTAAGAATAAGAGATATTTCGCTTAGGTTATCGGTAAAGGGATAGTATAAATAATTAAACGACTACTTAGAAGCTAGTATACGGCTCTCGAGATAAAGCGGTCTATTAACCGATATAACGCTAGCCGTAGCGTAGATAATTAAACGCTATATCCAGTGTCCGACTACTATACTAAATGCGGTGAGGTAGAGCGATATAGTATACCTTATAGTTATATACTATTAAAGGCCGCAATTAAGAGGATTCTAATCCCTCCGACTATATACTACTAGCGCTAGTTTACTAGTAATAGAGCACTCGGTAGTATTTAATAGACCCCTTTATAGCAACCTTAACATAACGTAGAGTTTAGTAATATATAGCTATAACTACTAGAGCGGTTAACAGCTAAGGATCGTATTAAGGCTAGCTTCCTATATATACTAGACTTCGCCGTAAATATTTACGAGTCTTACGCTTCTTACTTTACCGATAGGGTAGAGGCTTTTAAGGCTATACAACTTCCCTCTATATAAGTACGAGCTAACGTAGCTAGTCTACTAGAAGGTATGCCGTTTAAGGCTCTAAAGAATAAATACAACGTCCGTAAGGCCTATAAAGGTAATAATAACGCTAGTAGCTAGCTTTAAACGATCGTAGAGATAACGGAGACTACTACTTAATAGGTAGAGCGGATAGTAGCTCGTACTAAGGAAGTAGCCTTAGCTACTAAGTAGCGTATAGCGTCTATAGTAGCGCGAGGAGGTAAAGGGGGTAGAAGGGGTAAAGGGGGTAGAAGGGCTCGTAGAGCGAGAGGCGGTAGAAAGGGTAGAAGGGCTCGTAGAGTAAGAGATAGAGGGCAAGGTAATATTAGTATAGCGCCGGTAGGTATTAAGGCTGCTACTACTACTAATATTAGTAAGGAAACTACCGAGGCTCCTAATAAGGCTCCCTCTATACTACTACCCCCTCTACTAGTACTAGTTAATAGTAGAGGTAGACCGATTCGTCGCCCTCGGAAGATAGTATATATCTCGAGCGTAGACCCTAGTACGACAGCGTAGATCTATTACCTACGGAAACGACTTATATAGAGGCTAGAAACGTCGAATCTAGTATTAAACGCTCGGCTAATTAGAGCGCTAAGAACTCTTTTAGTTCTACGTTTTAGCTATATATAGTATTATTTTCTATCCCTTTTATAACGAAGCTACCCCCCTAGCGGCGCGTTAGTAAAGGGGCTCGTATATTCGTTTCTCCTTCTATTAACTACCTTCTTTAGCGTCCTTAGTTCGAGCCGATCCGGAGAGCCCGTTTACTAAGGCTACTAGTATCGGTAGTTATTCTTTTTACGGAGGTGTGCCTAATTAGGAAGTTAGATCACTTTTCGGTCGGAAAACTTCCTTTTTGGGCTTAGCGCAAAGCGGACCGAGGTCCGCTTTTTGATCCGAGTGTGCTGTCCGGTTGTGCTGCCCCTAAGTGTTTGGCTATTGCCACGACAATATCCACATTGAAATTGATGGTCGAAACTACCGGAACGTCGAAAGGTGTCAATATCGTCGTGAAGGCTTCGTCCACGACAGGCGAGGTTCTCGTGGGCAGTGAAAGGCCGTGAGCATCAAGGTCGACTCGCTGTTGAGTGCCTGATCCACAAGTTGGACGGATTGAACTACCATGCAATATGTGGCCTTCCCATCAGTCTCGCTCACCGCACCTCGAGCTCCAGAGCCGGTCCACAAACAAGGCTCGAGTCTAGCACATGAGGTGGAGTCGTTCATCAGTAGGGCTCAAACGTGCTTCGGCACTCCGGGCATGGCTCCGGAAGACTGATGTCACGCTCTTTCCGCCCATTGCCGCGGCGGGCGTGCAGAGGCTGTTCATGTCAAGGACAGAAGACTCAGCTCATCTGTACTTCCCAATTGGAGAGCGCGGCAAAGGCGCATCCATGCGGTGGCATGTTCGATGCTCTCCGCTTACTCTCCAGTTTTCTGAAAGATCCAGTGGCCTGACAGTAGCCGACGAGGCATGCGCCGTGGTGAGTATGTGGACTCCAGATGAACGCCAGGATGGTTTCGATGAGCCTCTGCAGTTGAGAGACGCATGCTAATCTGGCCGTGGGTGACAGTCCGGGATGACCGAGATTACCCTCCATGGCTATTGTTGGTTGAGAGCTTCGCTTGCGACACATGTTGCGTGTGAAAGGTGTAGTCATGTCGCGTTCCATTCAGCATATCGGTGGAGTGCTCAATGGGTTGCTTGTCGAGATGTCGGTCGTGGTGGTCAGCCGCCACAGTGCCGATCCGGGATCCAAGCTGTGCCGGACTGCGTGGGTCTGCTGGCAGCATCGCGGTCTACACCAGACAAACGAATGCGTGAGGGATACCAGAAGCTGAAAAGGGTTGTTCATGTCGACACAAAGACAAAGACCGGGTCAGAACTACCGTAATCTCCGACTTGCGGGGACGTGCCACATCCCAAGCCCAAATCCTCCTTCTGACTTCACTCCTTGACTCCTTCTCCGTCCTTCGACTTGAAGACATCCATCAACATCCTTGGAAAGGAAACCCTGTGCATCGCTACACACCGAGCCAAGTTGTACAGCGGCTTGGACTCACGATCCACCTTCCATATATGGCGCCGCCAGACGTTTCAAGAAGCTGTGCCACTGTTCTTCAGTACCCTCAAATCGTGACCCGAAGGTCCGTCTGATCTGTAGTGCAATCTTTCAACTCAGTCGTCGCTCGTAGCGGCAAAGGAAGTCGCCGTCGAAATGTATGAAGCTCTCCTCATGAGAGATCCCTATCATCTGAAAGAGCTTTATGCCAAGTTGCCGTTCGCTTCTGTTCCACATCAATGTTCCGCCCTCCCTCAAATCTCACCCTCCAATTCCCTGATCTTCGCCTCGATCAACCCCCGATCACTCCTCACCTTCAACACCTTCAACTGCTGCTGCAACGCCACCTTCGTCCGCTTGTGCGCCCTCTCCGGCTCCCAGCTCTTGTTGTGCAACTCCGCGACTTGCTGATGCGTAGCCGGTTTCCCATCCCTGCCCACCGGAGCATCGCGATACGTCTTCAGCAGAGCGATGTTCTCTTCTCTCGTCCACCAGCAGACGTTCAGGGGTCTCTTGTCTTTGGACTTGGACTTGGTGTGGGAGTGAGGGCTGGATGTGGATGATAGAGTAGGTGATAGGTTCTCGTTGTCGGATGATGAGTAGTTTTCGATGGGTTCGTCGTCTGAATCCTCTTCGTCTTCGCCGCTGGACGAGTACGCTTCTTCGACGTCGTGCTTTTTCTGGTCGGCGAGGGAGACTTTCTTGTCGAGGAGACGGTTGACTTCGCGAGTCCACTTCACGATGCCGGTGAAGACGGCGTCGATTGTGAGATCCACGACGCCCAACTCGGTGCTTTTCGTCATCTGTAGTCCCCATTGACTGGTGGCGATGATGTCGGCGACGATTTGTCCGGTTCGTACACGCACTGCGCCGTCGGTGAGGGTTGTGCCCGCGGTGTCGAGGATTCTGCGCACCCATGTGTCTCTATCTGTGATTTGTTCGGCGGCCATGGTGCGGAAAAGGGTAATAAGGAGCAGGAGGGTCCAGCGCATTTCCATGAATTCACGGATTTGGCATGGCTTGTAGAGAGAATGTCTCAGTGTAGCTTGTACTTGCCTTTGGATGAAGGAGAAGGACATTGCTGGAGATAAGATGGACTGTTCATGCGGAGGATTAGATCGATGAGTGTGGATGGTGAAGCGGCGAAGGTGGACAAGGTGGCTTGCGATTGTTTGCAGCTCGTCGTTTGTAGGTCAGCTGCTTCGGAATCGTCGTGCTGCAGCCATGTTGTTCCAGAGCACAAGTCTGACGATCCGACGACTGGGAAGGTCGAGCGGAAGTGACGCGCAACGCTCCGCGACGGCATGAGATGAGATAGGAGAAGAGGACTTACCTGGAGGTCGCGGTTCACAGGGATTGCCATAGAAGCCGTCTCAAGGAAGCACTTACGAGCTGTATGTATGACTGCGACCGAGGTCGGTTGGTGCGTAGAGAGTGGTCTGGGGGGTTGGAAACTCTCTTTGGCGGAAGAGATATCGTCTTTCGCAGAGGACAGAGCGACATCAAGGGATGGAATGATCCACTCACAACGCGGAGTTTCCTGTCTTTTCACTCGGTGTTGAAGCAAACCCGATTCACCTTGCTCATATCGAGTCCTCATTGCCTTGCGAAGTATGCGATGGATGCCGCAACTTGAACCCGTGAATTCACGACCCACGTCACCGTCCCGGAGGCCGGCGTTCTCCTCCGCCGCTCCCTCTCACAAGCACGTCATCCCGTCCTTCCACCTTGTAGGTATTTAAACTCCGCCGGCGCAGCCGTCTCTCAGCACACATCCCAATTCCACCAATCGTAACGCGTTAAGAAAAGGGGACAAACTTGTGGAGGAGTAATTGGCGGAGTGGTATTATTGCGGAGGAAAGGGCTTGTTCGAGGAGGAGAAACGATAGGGATCCCTGTGCTATCAATAGCAAACCAGCCTCTTCGAATAGGTGCCATATATTGGATAAATTGGTTGCTTTGTCCTCCGAGTATCCTTCGGGAGAAAGGAGGTGTTTCTTTTGCACTTTGATGGAGGTTCTTTCCCGTTGAGTTTGTGGGTTCGAGCGGGGATTTCTTTTGCCAGTGAAGCATCATTCATTTCGACCACCTTCTGAAACTCTGTAATTCCCTGGAGGTAAATCTCTGCTGCGATGTGCGGATCGTGAGTTCGAGTCGAAAATCGCTAGCACTTCAAGCCCGGCTCGATTCGATAACAGTGCGACCATGTTCCTCACACCCATGGTCTAGAGAGCCAGTAAGTAGTCAAATGGACATGAAGGTGCAATCGTCTTGCATCTCCAATTCGCATCTGCGAACGCAGTTCTCTCTTCGTGTTCAAGCCTCCTCAGGCCTCATAATTTTGAGGCACCAGATTTTTGCGCCCTGCGAGGTCGGACCGACGATCGTAACCCTCTATTTGGGTCGATAGGGCGACAAACAAAGAAAGGGACTAGAGTAACGAAATAATGGGACAACGAACGGTATGGGCTGCTGGCATGGATTACAAACATCACGCGAATAGCGACTCCATCTCGAATTCGCAATCGGGAGACGGGCCGGGATAATACGAATACCTGCAAATCACGTAGGCCGGCGTAGGGAAGAAGTTACCTCAGAGAGAAAGACGTGAAGTCGGCAGCGCTATTGCAGCCGGACCTGACTCCGGCGCTAGAACTTTGACACGTGAAGTCATCGTACACCTCATGGCAGCCTGGAGTCTACACAACTATCGCCGCGCTCTCTCTACCAGTGAACCGTGTCCACGCCGATGACTATATGACTGCATTGGAGAAAGATGTGGCTTCCGATTGACTGCTACGTTTCCGCAATCCCCTAGTACCACGTCCTCGACCATAATGCGAAGCTCTCCTCGATAACAGCGCCGACATGCCTTCGAGCTCCCCCGGACCCACTGGTTTTACACAAATCCTACCTGGATCGCCCACTCCTTCCTTGCAGTCCTTCACGACTTTCGCCTTCCGCTTCAAGCGCTATGTTGCCTACATTTCCGGCTCGCAGCTCAATGTCCTGTCATCACCCACGAACCTCATCCAGGCGATATGCTTCGACCACCAACTGCTAGCTCTGGAAGCTGACAGCAAGACTGGGAAGCTCGTGGTGGCTGACAAGAGTCATGTTTGGATACTTGAGCCGGTGGCAGAAGGCTGGACAAAGGTCTCGTGGGATAAGACGTTATACCTTGCGCGGGACACAAAGGACGAGGCACTTTGCCTGAGCTGGGGCAACGAGGGCGAGGTGCTGGTAGGTGGCAGCAAAGCGCTGTCACTTTTCTCTACACTTGTGGCCTCTCGGACTGCCTCACCAGTCGGAAGCCTAGGTGAAACAACAGAGCAAAGAGCGCCATTGTGGTCGAAAGCTGTAGCATCACCACTTCACCAGGCAGCTTTCAGCCCGAGCTCGTCCATAATCGCTACTCGCGCACGATACGATCGTCTGGTCAAGATCTGGCGACGGCTGTCTTTCGAAGAAGGTCTATTCGACCACACATACCTACCTCACGCTGGAACCGTAACAAACTTCCAATGGCGTCCATTGAATGCGAACGCGGAGGAGAGGAGAGGGAGTGGAATCAGCGGCAGACACGATGATGGGCCGGAAGTATTGTATACCATTGCTACAGACGCTGTCCTCCGGGTGTGGCGTACTGGAGGCTCGCATGATTTGGACATTCTGGTCTTGCACACTACGATCGACTTGGTGGCCGCAATACCAACTTCTCCTACCCTGACCAGTCACGGTTTCGAAGATGATAGACCCAAGCCTCCACGCTACGCAGTCATGATCCCGTCGGACGACTTCACTGCTGCGGTCAGAGTAGCTATTGGCTTACCTCAGCAAGGGAAGGTGAACCATTCCAAGGAGCTATTAAAAGAGATGATATCGCACGAAGCGGATGTGGTTGTGACATTCGACGGGCAAGGGAGAATGTCAGCGTGGGGTCTGGAGAGCATTGGACACAGACGCAGGTCTGAGACGCCGACTGCGCCCCAGGCATTCCACATCGCGCACTCTGAACAGCTGCAAATGAGGTTGCCAATAGAAACTCCAGCTGCATGTGGTGCTTGGTTCCAGGATGACGAGCTTCATCTGATCACCCACAGCCTGGCCTCGGGTGGAGAGGTGACGTGGTGGAAGGGCAAGGTCGAAGACTTCTTCTCATCATCTGCACCCGGACCTAACAGGCTGTCTCCTCAAGGCATCTTTTCTGGCCACCGCAATTCGATCACGAACATTCGACCCGCATCTAATGGCCTGGTGTCATGGTGTTCATTTGCCGTCTCGTTGTGGAATGACGAAGCAAATGCTTTACTCCGCTACCAAAGCTCAATTTCTGCCGAGTCAGAAGTCCGGGCTGCGGCTCTCCTCCCTTCGAAGAACCTGAAGATTATTGTGAGCGAATCTGATTTCTCTGTCTGGGCACCCGACGGTCGGGTGGTTGCAAAGGCGGCCTGCAATGTCGAGCAAAATGGAAGGGTACACGTCAGCGCAAGTCGCGACGATCGCACCGAAGGGTTGTTCGTTTCGAATGATGGCAGCCAAATCCTGAGATGGGAGGTTGTCTATCAGGATTCGGAGTCCTCGCCGCGTGCAAATATCAGCATAGATGCCTTGACAACACCCTGGGCAGACATCCTCTTCGCTGTGCCAGTAGCCTCGTTGAGCGAGCCCAAAGTAACCTGCATCTCTGGCATCGATAACAGCGGGCGCATCATCGTTGGCAACGTTTCCTCTGAGGGTCTCCTAGAACCTGTCGCGCGATTCGACATTGGTATGGAAGAGCCGTCACTATTCGCCGCTACCGCCGAATTTGCTGCCGTCGTCTCGAACAGCACAAAGACGCTGGTCGTCGTGCATCTCACCGATGGCTACATCGAGTACCGTCGAGTTCTGGATAAGGATGTGGTCGGACTAGAAGCCTTCAGCTCCAACTCAGCTCAGAATTACCTTGCGGTTGGGTATGGCACCAGTATTGAAATTCTGGTCCAAGGAAGGTACGAGCATTCAAGTTCTGGAGTTCCCACCTGGGCATCTGTCAAGACGGTGTCCATTGAAGGCAATGGTCTCGATGTCTCGGCAATGGCGTGGCTTGCTGACGGTAGACTCGCCGCCGCCGCTGGGAACAGCATATTCATTACGAGCTCGAAGATCGACTCGTCGCAGCTGGACATGCAGATCCAAGAAGCACATGATCTCGATCAGTCAACGGCGAAGGAGACCAGTCTGGCGCACATTGCAATGCAGATGCAAAGCGCTCTCCCCGCTTGGCATCCCAGTCTGCTGTCCCGCCTCGTTCAACATGGCCACTTCTCGGTGGTCGCCACGATCTTGGAAAAGCTGTCGCGAAAGTTGAAGTTCTGGGGTCCTGGCGAGGAGCTCGATGCAACGTTGGATGAGCCGCTCGCACGTCACATGCAACATATGTCAGACAAACATCGACATCTTAGCGGAGACACAGTTTCTGATCTAAAGGAGCAATTGGCCAGCAAGGATCTTCCTGCTCTCTCGACTGTCGAGCAGCGGCGGCTGAGCCATGTCGTAGACGCCGTCGCATACCTGGGCCAGCACATCGGTACCTTGGACCAGAACGCGCTGCGCTATCTTTTCAACTGGAAGTTACAACTTCTCTATGCCCAGGACGACGCTACCAAAGGATCCACAGACTCAAAGCAGACTGATGGTGCGATCGATTCACAATTCGTGCCGGATATGCCATGGCGCGAGATTGCTTTCGCCTATCACAGCACCACGCAGCAAGCTCTTCTTGACATCCTGATCGTCCACCTTGACAACAAACTCACATGGCCGTCTGCGCGCCGCCTCGGCATCACAGCGTGGCTTTCCGATCGCACAGCTCTCGAGCAGATATTCGAGCAAATTGCACAATCAGCCTATCGCTCCGAGCAGCCGCCAGACCCAGTCAATGCTTCAATCTACTTCCTCGCACTACACAAGAAGGCTACGCTGATAGCGCTATGGCGTATTGCGACATGGCATCGAGAGCAGAAGTCGACGATGAATTTCTTGAAGAAGGACTTTGCTCAGCCGGAAGCACGTACAGCCGCGAGGAAGAATGCGTACGCACTGATGGGCAAGAGACGATTCCATTACTCCGCTGCGTTTTTCCTCCTCGCGGACGATGCAGCTAGTGCTGTCAGCATCCTCGCGGGACAGTGCGAAGATCCCGCGTTCGCTGTTGCTGTAGCGAGGCTGTATTGTGGAGACGGGTCACCTGTGCTGAGGACTTTACTAGAAGACCGCATCATGCCTCAAGCGAAGAAGGACGGTAATCGATGGTTGTTGAGTTGGTGTCATGAAGTCTTGCTTGAGAGAAATCAGGCCGCAGAGGTGCTCATCATGCCGCTGGATGGGCCGAAGACGTGGCAGCAGGACGACCCGAACACGGTCCTCCTCTACCGGGCGCTGCGAACGGTGCCGTCGCAGTATGAGTACAGTGCTGTGCTGAGAGCTGCCAGGATCTTGCGTCGTATGGGCCAGTGGCTGGTTGCGCTGGATCTTGTGAGCACATGGGAGTTTCAAAAAGAGGTAGAGCAGCAGTCCAACGGCAACAGGGTCAACGAGGCGGCCGAAGTCGGAACACAAGCCAATGACGGCGTTTCGAGCGCACAGGAACCGCCACCACTGCTTGATAGTTTCGCTGATCCTGTTCCTGCCGCGAAGACTGAATCTCCATCGGGCGGCCTCGAGGATCGGCAAGCAAAGGCCGCGGAATTGCTCAAGAAGCTCAAGGCTAAGAAAGAGGCGGCAGGACCTCCTGTCAGCGAGAAGCCGAAACCACCTCCCACGCAGTTCAAGGAGCCGGATGCGAATTCGTTATTGGACAGCTTTGGATTTTGAGATGTCACTGCGGGTTGTACAAAGTATGAGCAGATGAAACGCGAATGTGCCAACTTATCATCGATGTTCATCCAATCTCTCTGTTTCCACTCCAAGCTCTTTCAACACGCTCAGCGTAGCTATCCAGGAGCATGACATGCGTCCGACACGGACAGCGGACGCCGTGCAAACCCAGCCATCACAGTTCTCCTGTTCGTCCCCCGCCTCGAGCATCGCGGCGAAACTTTCAGTGGCAGACGCCCTCGTCATTTTCGTAATCGATATGACATGGAGAGCCTGCCGTGTTGCACGGGCTGGACTGAGGGAGGACAAACAAAAGATGTCAGCTCGGGCAGGAAAAGAAAGGAGACTGGGGATGGAATGTGTGCCTTCCAACGTACGCTGCCGCAACTGGTCTTTATATCCTGCAGTCCACCCGCCCAGCAGTAGCCGTATGGATAGCCCTCCAGTGGCGGATTCTGGTTCACGCAGGTCTGCGGTGTTGAAGATGGATGATCAGGATTTTTGTGAGCGGACGGATGAGCCGCGGGCGGTGGTGGAGGGCGGTGGACTTACGTAGTCTGCGAAGGCGACGGAGGCCATCATGGAGACTGCGGCGACGAGGTGGGAGAGCTGCATGGCTGTGGCGACTGGTTTTGGATCGGCTGGTTTTCTGGTCGGTTTGGAGAGGAAGGCAGTGAGAGAAAGGGAGGAAGTTGGGGAAGGATGGGAAGTCGGCGGTGCTTGACCTCGTATCTCTCCATCTCCCATGTTCATCACATGCGTGCGGTGTAGGGGTCTTGCTTGGTACGAGGGTGTGGAGGCAATCTTGATCGCCTCACCACGCTTCACCGGGATCTTGGCTGTTTTTAGAATGAGGCAGATCCGCAATAATCAGGAGCCCTCGGCGGTAAGCCGGAAGTACGCGCGGCGACGCGCACGGACGAACCAACCCGCACAATTCGTGCTTTTCGTCGAGACGCGTGTCCTCTCGTCTATGTTCATACTACTATTATTGCCCTTAGTTATTACTGCTCTTTAATATAGAGCCTCTAACGGCTAAGGATCCGGTCGCGTTTATAAAGGACGTTAAAAACAATCTAGATTATAAGGAGCTAGAGTATATTAATAACGAGCTACTTATAGAGGCTAGATTCGATAGTCGATTCGAGATTAGTAGTAATAATAAGGAAGGAGGTAATAAGGAAGGAGCCGGAGTTATTAAGAACGCTACTACGAAGGCGTTAGAGAAAGAGCTATTTAGTAATATCGTTAGTAATTAAAAGTAGAGTAATAAGAAGAAGAAGAAGCTATAAATAAAGATTAGTACTAGTATAGTTGCTAAACAATTTAGTAGTAGTAGAAGTAAGGGTAATATACTACTTTAACTACTACCTAATACTATTAATATACGGTAGAGGCTCTTTAATAGTATTATTAAGGGATATTAAACAAGGAAATATAGCTATATTAGCTACTTATTAATAACATCTTTAAGGGCAATAGTACTTATCTATTAAGAAGTAGGCTCGCGTTATATTATACCTTTCGGTTTATCTACTACTACTATAAGCGTTATAAGTATAAGTTAAAGAAAAAGGAAGGCGTACTAGTAAATAAGTAACGCTACTATTGCCTAAGGGATAGTAAAGGTTGTCTAGCTACTATAAAGTTTACCTACTATTATAAAGCCGTTAAGGACACTACTAAAGGCGCTATCGAAGTAGATAGTCGTCGAGTTAATAGTACTAAGTAGTAGCGGACGTCTAAGAAGGAGGTAGAGTATATATTAGTATAGCTACTACATTGTAACATTAGACTCTAGAGCGCGTTTATAATGTTTAGTCCTTCTATAACTACGATTTAGAGTATATAGACCTCCGGAAGATAAACTTATTTGTTACGTAGATTACTAGAAAGGAGATAGCGTATATATATTAGCTAGTAATATAGAAAGGAATCTAATTAGTAGTAGGCTCGGTACGTACGATAGCTATATAATACTACTAAAGGCAAGTAGCGCGAAGCTAGATATCCGTACCGTCTATAACGCTATAAGGAGCTTTCGAGCGAAGAATCCGGATCCTTAATATTACGGTAGTAAGACTAGAGTAAAGGCATAGGTTTTTAATACGGTAGAGTAGCTAGAGTAATATAAGTTGTATTCCTTATCTTTTATAGTATAATATAGACGAAGTCGAGACGGCCGAATAGACTGTACCTTTACGTAGTAGCCGTTGTAAGTACCTTCCTCGGAAGGGAAACTAAGATAGTCTAGAAGAAATAAACCTCCTCGAGGACCTCTTAAATCCGCCCGAAATCCTTCTCGAAATCCGCCTCGAAACATAAGCTATAATAGAACAATAGCACGATTCGAACGAATAGCCCTCTATACTATAAACGGGAAGAAGAAGAAGAAGAAGAAGAAGCAGTCCACTCTACCCTATACGCGTACCTCCTCGAAATCCAAACCGAAGTTGTATATCCCTTCTCTAGAGACTTTATTGCCCTCGAAAGGAAGTATATATATACTTTAAAGAGCTAGAACTCGGTGGAATCTACAACTCTACGATTAACCTACGTAGTTATATACGCTAGAATGCGGTATATAATACTATAAAGGCATATTAAGAATAAGAGAAGATAGCGAGTTAGATAGCTACTCTTATACTACTTTATATTCGAATTTATAGCGTACGTAAGAAGCGGAAGGATCCGCTAAAAAATTCTATAAAAGCTTAGCGCCAAAATTCTATAGCTCCGGCTATAGCAACACTCGTTTAATTTCCTTTGTCTTGTATCTATTTAAAGTCCTTTAGCATTGCCTTAGCTACGCGGTTTTTCCCCTAAGGTTAAAGAATACCGAAAGAATTTAATTGTAAATAGATCTACTACCTTACTTATAAGGCCGTCCTATATAGTCTTGAACTCCAAAAGGACGTTAATAGAACAAACAAACAAACAAATAAACAAACAATAGACGAAGTCGAAATTTGAAAAAAGGCCCGTACCTAGAATTACGTACCGGTTATAGGAAAATGTAGGGAAAATTCTATATTAACGAAAAATCGATACTCGATTTATAAGGAAGGTAGAACTAATCCTTATTCCGTACTACGGAGTTCTAAGAACGCAGCCCCTAAATTTCGGTCCGTAGCGGCCTATAGACCCTAGATTCGAAAAAGATCCTTAAAATCCTCGAGATATATATATTTTCTATACTAGAAGCTTTATTTCGCGCGCTTATTTAGTTACGTACTCGAAAAAATCTCCGACTTTGTTTAACCCTTGTACTAATAACAACGTATTAAATAGGCAATTACCTCGCTCTATACGTCTCCGATATCCCCGCCCTTAATAGTACGGCCTCCGAAACTCTCGTCTTTACTCGACCCGAAGGCCTTAATCTACTCTAGCAATATAGCTACGCTACTATCTACGACTCTACCTATAAAACGAATCGTCTTAAGTAGAAGCTCTTCTTGTTAATAATCCGCGATTCTACTAATACCTATCGGGTCTACGCCTACTAGATATCCCCTCGAGAAGACGGACGTATAATTACGGAGGCTTTAAAGCGGATTAAAAGCTAGTATATAATTATAGGCAATAAGAAGCTATAGATACCTAGATACTTTATAATAGATAACTCTAGTGCTAAATAAATAGCTAATAAGATCGCGGTTCCTAGCCTTCTAGCTATTAAGTACTAGTAAGAAGTCTATTATCTACTCTATTACTTCTATTACGAGAAGACTATATCCGAGCAGTTCTTAGGGCGTTAGTGTTCGAGAACCCTTTAGCATCTAATTAAGGCTATTAGGTATCGCTATACTAAGCTAGGCTTAAGGGACTCTATAGAGTCTACTCTTAAGTACTTACTAGGTAACGTACTAAAGTAGAAGGAGAAATATATTAGCGACATTACATATAATAACCGAAAGCTCTAGGCTTATTACTATCGCTCGCGCGTATAGACTATAATATAGATTAGTATAACAAGTAGCCTTAAGAACTTCTATAAGCTTCTTAAGTAGGGCGCTAACGTAAAGTAGGTAATAAATTACTTCTTACTCTATAGTATTGTTAGTAGCCTTTATAACGTCGTTAATACTATAGAGCGGCGGGTAGCGGTTAAGGCTTCTAATACTCGCGTAAAGGTCCATCTAATAGCTACTAAACAGCTATAGCTAAGGAAGTTTCTATATACTGTCTAAGTCCTTATTACTAATTAATTAACACTCGGTAAGATAGACGCCTTTAAGGGCGACTTTTATAAAGAAGACAACTTACTACCGAATCGATACGGCTACTCCTTCTACCGTAAATACCTCCTTATCTATCGCTAATTTTAGAGCTACTATTACGTATATAATAACCTTAAGAACAACGACTACCTCTACTAGACGCAAAAGTAGGAAGAGAGCGGCTAGAAGCTATGTTTTATAATAACGAAGGTGCTCGTTAAGTATAAGGAAGATAAGGAAGACACTAGTATTACGCGTTACATAGTATTAATAAGGGAGTTACTATAGTTACTACGTAAGCAGTTTTACGCTATAAACAACAACGAGCATCTTAATAAGAGCGGCATAAAGAATATCGTAATAGAGTACTAGCTTACGCGACTATAATAAGCAACCGCTCCGTTTAACTATATAACTATTAACTAGTTAATCGCTAAGATATAAAGTAGCAATCCCTTATAAGCGATACTACTACCCTTATAACGTCCGTTCGTTACTACTATAGCTACGCTCGATAGCTATACGCCTCTTAGTAGCTATTACGCTAAAAAGAAGATTATAGTGCTACGCTCTTAGGCTCTAAGGTAAGCACTAGCCCCTTTGTTAGTAAATAACTACACTAGTAAGAGGATTAAATTAGATAATATAGTAGTAGCGGTAGAGGCACTAAATAATAGTAAACGAAGGCAATAAGGACGAAAACTAGTATAAAAACGAGCTACTTATTAGCTTATTAAATAGTATAAACAATCGTATAGTTAGGTAACTATAGAAGCGGAAACAATACTAACAATACTAATAACACTATTAAAAGCGTTGAAACTATTAATATAGCCGGTTTCTCTTATAGAGCGGAAGGAAGATACGCGTAGAGGATAAATAGCCGAAAGTACGGGTTATTTTGTCTATATATACTCCGCGCGTATTTTCTAGGCCGAGTGTCGGAGGAATCCGGAATTCCGGATCTACCTTATTCTAATAATAGCCGGGATCTTACTATTACGGGCACAAGTAGTAACGAGCATACATAATGCTAATATAATAATCTAGGACATTAGAAGGTCGAAATCTAGAGGAACGAACGTATAAGGACTAGGAAGAAAGAAGAGGCCTAGGCCTTATTGTTTATCGTATATAAAACTTGCTATACTTAACCTAAATCTCTTACTTAGGCGCATCTTTCTCGGCGCTAATCCTACCCTTAAATCTACTTAGTTCTACCGCTACTCTACTACATATAAGAATTATTTAGTAATATCTCTAGATCTTCTAAGAGTAGTAGAATTATAGATAGCTAATAGCTTACTTAACGCGGAAGTGCCTAATAGACCCTTATTTATCTTACTACTAGTTTTTAGCCTCTAACCTACTAAATAGACAATACAGCCAACTCGTCCTTAGTAGAATTACTCTCTATATAGGACTTTTATACTAAATATAGTAATACTCATACTACTAAGAATAACTACCTCTATAACCTCCTTAGATATACCCCTCTAGACGACTTATTATCTACTAGCGTCCTTATAGGCCTACTACCGAATGCTCTACTAGCTCTACGTAATTATAGTAGTAGACTGTCTAATACTAGTAACCTTATTAGGAGTAGTCCGGCTCTACTAGCTCCTATTCGGCTACCTAAGCATCTAGTATCTATAGTGCATCCTCTAGAGTAGTCGATTGTATATAGTACTAATAATAGCAATGCTTCTATCGTTATATATATACTAAGGCCTACTCTAAGGCCTAGGCCTACGTAGTAGCCTTATCTATTACTCGCTTAATAATAGCAAGAGGCTGTTAAAGAGTTTATAAAGGGCATAAAGCCCCCTTATTTCGAGCATTTAAGGGATAGTAAAGTCTTTCGTAATCTAGCTTAATACTACGTACGTCTATAGAACTACTACTTTACAACTAGTAGTATAGTTATTATTAGCTCGAGCACTTACGAGAGGGCTATCTATTAGTATATCTACTATAGTAATACGACTCGTAACTTCTATAAATTTAAGGAAGCCCTCTACGATAGTAATAACGAGCATCGCTACCTTAGAGTCCGTACTATAAAGAATATTTACGCGCGTAGCTATAAGTAGAGCTATCGACTATCTCTTAAGCGTTCGAAGGCTAACATAGAAGTAAAGGAGTAGATATTAAAGGTCTATAACCTTAGTTATACGTACGAGGCTATACTACTACTAACAATTTATACGTAACACGAGAAACGTATACTAGCCTTTTAATAAGCCCTCTTAATAGCCGCTTAATTACGCCTTACTAGCGAGTCCTATAAGATAGCATGCCGTTAATTATCTACTAACGAGCTCTACCTTAATCGCTAACGCTACTATAACCTTACTAGCGGCAAGTTAGCCGCTAGTAGTAGCTACGTAGATACCGTTATTAACGTATTACTTAGTGTCCTCGTAGAGCTCGGCTTTAGATATAAGGCTCGCTAGTCGTCTATTACTAACCTCTAGACTAGTAAGGCTCTTAAATCGTTACTAGAGTAGATCGTATATTAGATGCTACGGTAAGAGGCGTTTATAAGGCGTTTCGTACTAGACTATTTTATATAGGTAGATACTACGTTCAATACTAGCTATAGTAATCTACTCCTTAGAGTAGTAACTAGCGTAGCTAATACTAGACGAGGATTCCCTATAGTATATAGTCTAATAAAAAGCGAGAGCGCTAAGAACTAGTACTTTATACTTAATACTTATAGTAATAGCTAATAACTACCTTAAAGAGCTACGTATGCCGAATGTTATTATATCTAACCGTAGTAAGGGCCTTACTACTACGATACTAAACACCCCCTTCGCTATAGTTATATAGCAATATTGCTAGTAGCACGCTACTAAGAACATTACTAAACGCATTAATAATAGTGCTAAACGTATAGCTAACGCTATAACTACTAACGCTAACGTACGATTTAGAGCGATAGTAAGTAAAGCTACGGAGCAATAGACTCTTTGTTGCGGGACGCCGGGCTCCGGGCTTAGCGCCCCCGGGTAGTGCATACCTTTAGCTACAATAGCAGATAGAGAGAGAACCAGCTTTCCCACACACTTAATTCCGGTACATACGTTCCCTTGTTAATTAGTAGCTAAGAAAGTACAATCCGACTTATAGTCGAAAGATCTAACCGAGGACACACGATCCCACGATAGTAACACGCCCTCCGTACCCCGGTCGTAAGCCGCGCTTATGCTTACGCCGAGTCCGCTTACCCTACGACGATAGTAACCTTCTATACGGTCTATAGTACGGAAAGAGAAGGAGGACGAGAACTGCCCTCCCCTAATTGTTAGCGCTTCCGCACCGCGAACACCCTCTCCGAGCGTCTATCGCCGTGGGTTTAGCTAGCCTAAGACCCTCGGTAGAGCCTCCTTCCTTCCCTTTATAGTTGCTAGCCGGGAGAACGCCCGCTAGCTCGTTCGATATAGCTACCCTGGATTAGGAACTGCTATAGGAGACTACATATCTAGGATATAGCTTCCGCTACTTCGTCGGAGAACCTAACTACTCGAAGGTAGTTGTAAAAAAGTTCCTACAACTTCTAGCCCTCGTACGGGAAGTTATACGGAGGACGCTAGCACTAAGGACGTACTACCCGGAAGACGCCTTATAGCCTAATAACACCGTGTCCCTCGGCTTCCCGAACGACTAGATTAACGATAAGAGTCTCGTTACCTAGGAAGCGAAAGCCTTCCTAGCCGCCCTTAGATAGGCTAACGTTATAGTGTAGCTAGGCTCCTAGAGTCCGTCGAGTAATACTATAGCCGAAGCGATACTTTACTAGCCTCCGTAGACCGCCCTTACTAGTATCCTAGGAGCCGACTTCGGTCTACGCCTACGAGCGAGACTAACAACGATCGTAGAACGTAGAGCCCGAGTAGGTCTATCGAGACAGCCGCGCCCTACGATTAGACCGGTTACTCTAACCTAACCGCCGCGTAAGCCGACGCCGCTCTACGTACCGTCTACGTATCGCCGAACGTAGAGTAAACCGTTCTAGTAGCTACCCGCCCTAGAGCAGCCGTCTCGCTCTTCCGAGGCGTCTACTACCTACGAGTCCCTACTAAGTTCGCTACGACTATAACACTCTAAACCGGAAGATCTCGTTCCTAATCTCCCTTCCCCCCGTCGACCGAGCCTAGAACTACTCTTACCGAGAAGCGAGTAGCCGAGGATAGCTAACCCTCCGAGAGAGGCGGAAGAGGTGTAGAGACCGGACAACCTATAGTAGGGCCCTTAGTGTTAATAGCCGCCGCCGGTAGTATATACTCCCCGGGAGCAACTAGCCGCCCCCGTTATAGTAGACTAGTAGCGCTACTAGGACTAGTAGTAGCGTCGTTAGCGCCGTATGCGTAGTAAAGAACTACCCTAGTAGCAAGCTCCGCTAGCTATTATAGGCAACGGCGTCCTAGGAGCTAAGGAGCTAGCGAACCTAGATGTAGCTTAATTAAGAGAGCTAATTACCCGGCTCCACGGCGAACAGTACCGTTAGCTATTACCGCCCTAGCCCGCCGATAAAGATTAGTATATCGATCGTCGTATTGCCGAAGAACGCTTATAGGAGGGAAGAGCACGCCGACTAGCTACTACCGGGTTAGGCCCCCTTACCGACGAACTACGCTAGTCTAGGCACACCCGTCCGATTAATAGCTACTACCCCTCCTCGCATAGCGATTCCTCGAGTAGTAACTCGTCCCCCATACCCTCTAATCGAGGGCGTAAGCACCGGAAGGCTTATAAGAAGAAGGATAAGCGTCGCCGCTCCCCGAGCTATAACTCGTCCAGCTCGGAGTCGGACTCCTCGGCGTTAGAAGACCGCTTCGTCCGCGATAGCTATTCTAGGCGTAGCCGTTCCTACTACCGTAAGGGCTATCGCTATCGGGAGCGTTCGCCTTCGTACGATGTTAAGTAGAAAATTAGGAACTTTAATCCCAAGGACATCGGATTCTTCGACCCCTACCTTAAGGCGGAGGAAGGAGAGATCGACAACATAATCGAATAGAACAGGAGATACTACTTCCGCTCTATATAGTTGTTCTTAGACTCGGCTCGCGACTACGCGGAGACTAGTTCGGCTACCCTAGCCCGACGCTACCTTAGCTACTACCTAAAGGGAGAAGCGATAGTTTAGTTTATATATTACTTAGATAACGATACCCGAGCGTAGGTACGTCGCGGTAAGCGCATCGACCGATAGGCTAAACTACTCTCCGAGAAGTACCGTATATCGGTTATAGAAGCCTAGGAACGCCTAAACAAGGAGAAATACGATAAGGACGATATCCGCGAGGGTAGACTAGTTTAGTCGTTCGTAATAAACGTAGTACGCTAGAGTAGAGAGGCCGCGGTGCCGGATCTCCAAGCCTAACTAACCTAGGCATAGCTTCGCCTAGACCTAGTGTTCTAGAACGTAATTAAGAAGCCCAAACGTAAGACGACAATCGACAAGTTTATCCGCGACCTAGATAGTTACTAAGACGCGTAGCGTCGATTATATCCGCCCCGAAATAAGGGTAAGTACGCTTAGAAGGACGACTCTAGCCGAGGGTAGCGAAGTAGCTACCGCGATCGAGACGGCAACCGCTATTCAGATTACGGAAACCGTAACGTTAACTCGTCTAGGCGATCGTACCGCGATAATAACGTCCGAGCCGACCCCTCTAATACGTAGTAGTACGAAAACGACGGCTAGAAGAAGACTAACTAGGAGAAGGCAACTAAGCTAAAAGAGTTAGATTTAGCGGACCGCCGTAAAGATCGCCGCCGCAACGATCGCCGTAACGAGCTCGGTAGAGACGAGTATAGAAATTGCCGTAAGATAGGACACTATACCCGCGAGTATCTAGAGCGCGATCGTGCGCCTAGAAACTACTACGTAGCGGACTCCCGCTCCTCGTTAGAGGAGTCTTACTACCGGCGTACTACCTAGTCGGAGGATAGCGACTCCGAGATAGCCGAAAACCTCTTTAACGATATCGTGTACTACGACTCGGGAGAGGACGCGCCGGCGAACAACTACTAGGATATCGCTAACTACTTCGTCGACGTATCGCTACCGACCCCCTTCGCGTTTATAAACTACGCGGTGCAGACTACTAGACTAGTGCCCTCTACGTCGCTCTTACCTATTACGTATTCGGGTGGAAGCACACGCTGTTAATACTATACTTGTTATTAAGAGTTCCCTTCTAAGAATAAGCTATACGAGCATCGCTATAAACACTATCCGCGATCTACGGAACCGGAGGGCGAGGCTAGGGCTACCGAGTCCCTCCGTATAGTTTTATCTACCGCTAACGGCATAGGGAAGGCGGGATTCGCCTTCCGGAGCTACTATTACCTTAGAGTACTAGTAAGGCTAGGCCTCGACTAGTAGGACTACCTAGTTTACCTAGATACCGGAGCGACGGTCTCCCTAATCGACGCCGGGTAGCTCCGCTTATACTTGCCGAGTATTAAGGTCTATAAGCTCGCTACCCCCTTCTAAGTTCGTGGAATCGGTAAATCGCTCTATACGGAGTACGTCGACCTTAAGTTTTGGATGCCGGCGGCGATTCGAGGCGAGCGTATCCTTACCCGTATAAAGTACGAGGTGCACCTTACTACCGGGCTGCGTGCTAAGATGCTTATTGCTATAGACATTATTAGCCCCGAAGAGATAAGAATTAATATCCCTCGAAAATTAGTTACGATTAGGGCCTGCTAGGGCGCGATAGCCCCAGTTCTAGTTAAACGCCGTAACGATATAAAGTACCGTTCGGCCGTAGCCTCCGAGGATAACCTTACCGTACCAGCTTATACGGTAGCGTACGTCCCGATTACCGTCGCGAACGCTCGCCCTAAGGATAGAGACTTCGAGTTTATCCTAGACTCCTAAATTCCTACCGTACTCTCCGTATACGTATACGTCGTAGATGCCGATACCGACTTCGTCCTAGTAAGGAACGACACCGCCGAGGTAGTCTCCCTATAACAGCACCGCTAAGGACTGCTGTAAGGATTACTACTAAAGGTGGTAATCCGGGTCGAGTAAAGTTATCCTTCGGTTATATAACTAAGGAGGTAACGAATGCTTAGCGTATGCCTACCGTATATAAGGCGAAGGGCTTACGCTCGCATATTGAATTCTATAAGAATTAGTCTTACCTTTTATCTAGTGGATATTAGGCGTTCCTTACATTGCTATAGACCCTATCGCCTTTACAATTCTAATTCTTCTACCTCTACGAGGGTAGCAATCTATCGAACCCTATTAAGATGCCTTCCCGACGCATTGCCGGTAAGCCCCCGTAGGACTTGCGCCCGGACGAGTTACCCGAGGTAGAGTAAGAGCAAGGGCCTTATATACACGGAGAGGGTCCTAAGGGATCCGATAAAGCTCCTATGTCGACGCCGGAAGAGTCCGTAGCCGAAGCTATTGCGAGGCTCAAAGCCGAAAAGGAAGCCTTAAGGAAGGAAGAAGTCCTTCGTGCCCTTTAGCTAGAAGTCTAGCGGATAAAGTTGGGCCGTAACCGCAACAATATAGAGATGTAGGGTGCCTAGCTGCAAGCTGCGGTGCAGACCCTATTACTTGTCGACGATAACCTATAGAGTATTGCGTAGTCTATTCGTACTAATAGCGCACACTATCCGCTAGGTGTCGGAGGCAGACCTAAGCTTAAAGATCCTGTCGTGTTTAAGGGACATAACATTAAGGAGGCCAGGGACTTTCTTCGTTAGTTAGACCTAGTGTTCCTTAACTCTAGCTATTACTACGTTACCGACTATGCTCGCGTTTCCTACGCTATTATGTAGCTCGGGGGTAATGCGGCCGATCTTTAGTATAACAGCTACTAGGACAACTTGGTGCCTAATAATTGCACTTAGGAAGACTTTAAGCAGTTCGTTAGCAACGTAGTCGGTAATCCCGTTAATCGCCTCCTTAGTATAATGCTAGATTACGAGACGGCTTATTAGAAGACCGACTAGAACGTTAAGAACTTTGCGATTGAACTTAACATACTAGAGAGCTAGCTAGACTACACGGAGAAGCAGCTTATAAGGCACTTCCTCGTAAAGATTAAGTCTTCGCTCCGTTAGGACATCGTAAAGAATTACGAAATGCCGACTACTCGGGCCGAAGTAGTTACGTTAGCGACGCGCTTAGAAGCCGTAGATCGGAACTATAATAAGGCTACCGCTAGGAACAAGCACGCCCGTAACGACGACGCCGAGGAAGGGAGCAACAAGAGGAACAAGCGCGGAAATAAGAAGGGTCGCGAGCGGGACTTAAAACCGCACGACCGAAGTAACCGCGGACCGCCTACGAATGTAGGGCGGGATAACAAGCATCCGTCGAGGGACCTCGCCGACGTCGTATGCTATATATATAACAAGAAGGGGCACTACGCTACTAATTGTACGAGCAAGTAGTTAAGCGTACGTAAGGTCGCCGCCCTTAAAGACGATTCGAAAAAAGCGAAGGACTTAAAGAAGGAATCCGATCCTTAAGTCCGGAGCCGCCTTAGGATAAAGTAGACGCAAACTACGCGCCCCGCTACCGCGGTGTAGTCGTAACACCTACGGCGAGTACGGAGTATAAGGCGAGCTTTCTCCTCGATAATGCGGTAGATGTGAATATCGTTTCGAGGGAGTTCGTTTTAAAGACGGGTATACCTGTTAATAAGAGAGCAGTGCTGCTAAGGGTCTCTACCTTTACCGGCGAGCTTGGACACTATTATAGAGCGCACACCCTTCGGGTGCGGCTTACCGACTCTATAGGAGTAACTAAGACAATATAGGGGACTTTCTACGCATATAAGATGCTAGAACCCAATGTGATTCTTAGTCGGCCCTAGAGACGTTTATAAGGTATAATCGTTAACAGCGGCAACGACGCGTGGCATTATAGTAAGCACCCTGTTCTACGAAAGATCGAAGTAGTCGATCCTTACGTATTCGCGAAAGATTTGCGAAGGAGTCGCGTAGTATATGCGATCTCTATAAAGCCTATAGAGTTTACCGTAGCAGATCTGCTAGATAAGCTAAAGGCTTATGCAGATGTCTTCTTCCTAACGCCGGAGCAGTTACGAAAGCGTTACGATAGGATCGAGCATAAGATTAATCTCAAGCTAGGTACAACGCCTCCCCTAAAGAAGACGTATTATTAATCGCCGAGAGAACAAAGCGAGCTTCGCATGTATCTTATAGAGGGCATTAAGAATAATTGGTTTAAAGTCAGCGACAGTAAGGCGGGTGCGCCTATCCTCTTCGTTCTAAAGAAAGATAGCACCCTCCGACTCTATGTTAATTATCGTGGATTAAACGAAATTACTATT